>JAUMTR010000027.1:19012626-19024214 GCA_032270685.1 Microctenopoma stevenorrisi | reverse complement strand
GGGTGCTCAGCAGGGCGCTAGTAGGTGTGAGGGCCAGGGAATTTACGCAAATTTGCGCAGCTTTGGTAAATCTAGTGCTAGACTAACCTGAAGGCTGTGGCCAGTCATTCTTTCCATGCAGACACTAAAGACACTAAAGATATCATGTCAATACTGAACCTGCTTTAGCTGTTTTCTCAAGGACCATCACGTTTACAGTAAAGGTAAAGCTGTTCAGACCCTTTGGAGATTCTTTAAAAATATATATAGTAGAAAAACTACAGTTGGTCCTTTAAAGGTTGATCTCTATAAAACCTGTTGCAAGATAATCAGTAGCTCATGGTAATTCATTCAACACTGGGATCCGTCAACCATAAGGTTCAAGGTCCCCGTATTATTCAGTGCCTTTCTCTTACCTCCCCATCAATGTACTTTTCCAGACAGATGGCGCAGTCAGAGGTGGAGCTGCTGCTCAGTGAATCAGAGGCTCCGCAGCTGCTCTCCCGCTGGCCTTTCCCTTTGGCCTTGAACTTTCGTGTCTCCATCTTTTCCAGAGCCTGGATAGCCATCCTGTTCATCGAGCTCTGTGGAGGGGAGGAAGGTGGGACGTAACGTGAACTCCAGGCAGCATGACCGCTAAAATGAAGCCTTAAACTGACTTAAACCAGTTAAGTGTTGGTATTTTAAACCGAGTCCACCCTCGCCGACGTGGACGTGACATTGACGTCATGTTTAACTGCAGAATTCGACCGTTTAGGGCAACGAGGATCTCGTGGTGAGCAACTTTGGCAAGGAAGTCAACCTCATCACAGGGCTGACAAATGGGAAATATGCACTTGGTAATCAACTGTAGTCTTGTGTGGGCAAACCCTTTAGAAATCCTTTACTAAAACCAAAAGTTATGGAACCAAACGTTGATTCGCAAATCGACCTCAAACCTGGATGGAAAACGTTAAAGCTTGGACAATATAAATATTTACTCCACAGCCAGTTTATTAATTTCCTCACATTTCAGGCAGGAAAGGTTGTGACTCACTTTTCTCTTAATTAATCATTCCTTAAAAAAACCCACCCATGCACACACCCATTACACTCCCACACACCGTGACAAAAAAACGAGCACGGCCTGCGCACAAGGTGTGAGACAGGATTACAGCAGGTTTTCTGGTGTGTCATGACATCTCCGTGCGCTCGGCTCTCATCGACGGTAATTAAATGCTAATCCCGATTCATGCACCCGACATAAGCCTCCACTGAGAGGCTTTTGTCAACACACGAGAGGAATCAATCGGCAGCAGAGAGGAGCGTGTTGACGGAGGAAAACAAGGCACAATGTTGTGGATCTGGACGTGTTTTATGCAAGAGGCGCGCACAACCGTGTTCCTACGCGACTCTCAAATCCCTCAGTCCTCAGCACGTCTCTGTTCACTCACCTGGCTTCTCCGTTGCTTGAGTTTGATCTTGATGAGCAGAATGAGGCAAACGAGCGACACAACCACAAAGAAAGCCAGGAAGATGCCCATGTCGAAATATTCCGTGGGCTGCTGTGGAAAAGGAGAAACACACATGTGTCAAATAAGCTGGTTGACTGTGTCATCGACATATTCTTCGTCTGTATTCACTTCAGATTCAGGATGTTTCTGCTTATCACGCCTTCCTTTTTATGCAAATTAAAAATGTGACCTTCTCTAATGCTTCTCATTTTCTTATCGTACTCATTTATTTTGGTGCTCGGTGCTACATCTCTTAGACGAACGAGGCCTTTCTGAGCAGAAGTGAAACGATTAAATCAGTCCCAGAAGTCATATTATAGAGAGAACATGATTTGCTATTTTTACTGGTTGTAGTCATTTTTCCTAAACATCCAAATTGACTCCACATCCTCAAATGTTGTGATTTTCTATTTTTCTCATTTTAAATTAAATATTTTGAGAGACAAAAAAATGTAAATACTGGGAATCTGGGAGTTTTTGTTTTTACAGCTTTCTGACTTTTTACATTAAACGAATGAATTAATTAGTGAACTAAAGGTTTATTTTTCTTCTGCTCTGAGAAGAGGCAGGAAAATGTTCTCTCTGTCGAGCTCCTACTATGTCAAGTTGTTTGACCCCAAAGTGTGTTGGTCTCTTATCAAATATTCCAAGCAAACAAACAGATCTTTGAATGGCTGATATTAATCTCCCGCAGTGCTGCGGAAAAGTCCTCGGCCTCGGGGCAGCAGCGAGCAAAGAAGAAAGGAAAAGGGTCAGATTTCACAGCTGGAATTTCCGTCTGTCTTCACATCTAAAGCTCCTCAGTGCCAGTTAGTGCGTGGGCCTCACAAAGACGTTCCCATCTTCCTCATGTTCCTCACATGTGCCCAACATTTGTCTCATTCACACATGTACGCGACTACACGCCGGTTCTGGGGTTTTTGACACGGGCTCTTACCCTCGGCGGCCTGTGTTGTATCCTAGCACGAGCCACTTTCTGCTTGTTGACGATGTTCATTAACTTAACAGCATCGTTGCCCTTCACGTAAACCACCGGCCGCTTCAGAGGGTCCTCTGCGATCTGGTTGAGCTGAGAGGAGAAGAACAAAACAAAACGTCAATTAATTTGAGTCGTCAGCCTGATAAAAAATATTTCTATATAATGTCTCAGCTTCTCCTGATTAGATTTTTATCTATTGTTCTAAAGAAGAAATACTTTATGAAGTGCAATACTAGAACAGCACTTGGTTTTAGATTCTGTGAATGCAGTTTGGGTGTGCGACGTTTGGCCGCTGCTGAACGATTGGATGCGAACTATCTGAATGTAAAATGGCGAAGTGGGAAAATAACCTATAGGCTCCAGACATGGAAACTGTGGTCCTCATCTGCCAGACGGAGCAGGAGGAAACAGTCAATGAATAGTATGTTCTGGCTTATAAGACAGTCAACATTCTGCCTCACTCCTCCTCCTCTCTTCTCGTCCGCTGGTTGGAATCTGTAATTTGTAAAGCCCAAGGGAAATACCAAGGATATTCACTTTTCTATTTCTTGTGCTGTCGTCATATTTCCCCGTGAAATACGGTACGTTCTGGTTTAAAAAGTATAGCTGTTGAAAGTTTTGATCTCCCTGCTTCATGCTGGTGTTCTGCTCCCGCTTTGGGAAATGACTCCGCAGAGACTTCAGCTTGGCCTCCGACTGAACAGAACACCAAACAAATGTGCATCTAGAAATGTAAACTGTAAAGGCAGAGAAAAAAACCTGCTGTTTAAATAAAGTTATTAAAGACTAAACTTTTCCAAAAACAAAAAACAAACTGTTGCAGCACTTGGCCCGTTTACGGTTCGACTTGAAAAAGAGGGTCAAGCACATTAACTTTCTAAAGCTTCTCTCCTAATTTTGGCTCCAGGACCTTAATTCTCCTTAAGCTCCTCCTCCCTGCCCTGCGGCCTTGTGGGTGCCGTCTCTGCTGATCGGGCTGCTCCGACTGGAAAAGCCTCTTGGGGGAATTTAACACAGCAGCCCTGCGCTGCCTTTCATGTGGTCTCCATGCAGTCCCTTTCATCTCTCAGCTACGCGCTTTACGACCCAGCGGCAGAGAAGAAGAGGCGAGGGGGAGGAGGGGGGTGGAGAGAATCCTGCAAGTCCAGGCCTGGCATGGCGAGAATGAATACCACAGGAGAATTCTTGCGACAAAGGTGCTCAGAGGAGTAACTCGTATTATACCTCTCAATAGAAAAGACTGAGGAGGGAGGAAAGTGCTCGTCTGGGTGTGTGTGACAAAAAAAAGCACTTTGTTCTTAGTATGCTCCCCTAAATGTGCACTCAAAGACAGACCCATAGGCTCGGGGGATGAGGTAATGTGTGCTACCTGTGCAATTATGAGCTCAACAAAGTTTGGTCATGGTCTAGTGAAAGCTGAACCTAGACATCCATTTTCAGTGCGCACTCCCCAAAACTCAAGTCAGCGAGCTCAAAGGCCCAGAATGGCTGAATGAGCGAGGCTGATCCCCGCGCTTTGGAGCAGAACTAAAGATAGAAAGATCATTGTTTGTACAAACAGCCACAGCCAGTCAGAAGGGCAGGGCGTGCTGCTGAGCCTTATTCACCAGTGAGAAGTGGAGCGTCTTTCAGACACGGGTCGAGGAAGATTCGTCACGAGAGTCTGAATGCCGGGAGAATTTTAGGTGTGTACAAACCTGGTCGATGGCATCTGGATTCTCCGACACGTCAAAGATGACAGCCGTGGCACCGCGCTGCACGGCTCTCTTTGCCTGCAAACACAGACCAGAGTAATCATTCAGCTGATTCAACGTAGCATCAGCTTATCAACTCGGCTTCAGTCAAGCTTTGACATTTCACATGAAGGCCACTGGAGGGAGGTGTCTCCCCATGCAGACCACAGAACGAGCTACTTGGAGAGGAAAGAGACAGAAAACTATCAGAGAAGGGAACAGGGCACTGATCACTTTAATAGTATTTCACTAATGGTTAAAAGGGAATGGGAACAGTCTCTCAGACGCCATTACACTTTCTCTACTATACCAAGTGTGCAGCTCCGTGTGATGCAAGATGCTGCGCACACTCAGGGAAGCTGAAAAACGTTATCAAGGGTTTCAAACTGCTGAAAACTAGAGCTGCTTTCATCTGAGAGTAGAGAAAGTCAGAGCACAGAGGTCTTTTGAAGACTTCTGCTAAAGGCAAAAGATGAAGGAAATGCTTGGATCTGCAGAAGCCGGGGTATCTCCTCGCAGAATCCAAATTGGCTTCCCATTGTCGAAAAAAAAAGGTTCTTTATCTTAACTCCTGCCTTTCCCTGCAACCCATTCTCACCCTCCTTGATTCGCAGTGCCCTATTTAGACAACGTTTTGATGTCTGCACAACATGATCCAAAAGAGCGCGGCTGGGATCATATCCTGGTATTATCAAGTGCCCTTGGGTTCTTGCCAGAGCTCTTCATAACTGCAGGAAAGACGGGGAGGGGAAGATCAAAGCGGCAGTGTGCGGCGCTGTGACTCCGCTGACTCCGAGTGTCACCGCCTCAGGCTGCAGGCACTTGCAGAGGACGGGGAGAATGTGGCGTGCGGCGTAGACGGGGCAGGGTGGTGGCGCTCAACACGTTGATGTCACTCAGCGGTGGGACGTTAAGCAAGTCGCGTACAAAGCGAAAGGGATTTTGACATCATCGCCAAATCACCTCTGGAAACACGTGTCAACCCACATGACACCACAATACACATACAGAAAAGATTATCATTACAGGTTTCAGCCTCAAAGAACGCTGCCCGTCATCGATTGCCCAAGTCCCTGCAGAGAGTGTCAATCTTCTGAAAGATACTCCTCCTTCTCAAGTTACAGCTTACAGCTCTTCAAACTCTTCAGTCACTCTTTGCACACCTCCTTTAAGAGTCTCACCTCCTTATGTGTCCCTTTAAGACTTCCTCCCACTTTGTTTACTACTACTACTTTTACTCATGATTTTTCAGCTAATTGTTGACCTGACGTAGGTGCTCCACCAGTCCGCTCTCCTGGATTCTGGTGCACATCCTTCCACCACCCTGCAGCTGTTAGCTTGCTGTGTTTCTCACTCATTCAAACCTCGTGTAGTGTGCAGGCTAACTGGGCACGATCCGCTCTACAGCGGTGTGTTTGCTTTATTTTCCTTTACTTCCTGTATGTAGTGAGCATTTAGAGGTTAATGATTAAATATAGCTGTCCTAGAATGTGTAGCTCAAGTTTGCATTCAACTTAACCAATGTTTTTTATTTAACGCACAAAAACTAGGATCACTTGATACAAAACCGATTTGATTTTCAGAGCATCGCCTCACTTGCGTGGGTCTCCTTTGCTGGAGGTGCTGCATGGACAAGTCGCAGCAAGGTGGAAACAGCACCAGAGCAACAAAAGGCTTTTGATAGACTGTGGTATATACGTACCACACTTTATGAATTCAACGTAGAGCGCTAATCAGCTGCAGGAAGCTAAACACGTCAGCACTCTGAAGTGTACAAGTTATGTCTGAATTAGACTTCCCTTTGATTTAATCCGCAGAAAAGATGTTTATGAATCGGGCTTTCATAGCTCCTTAAAGACTAATTAACCCCACAAACTGATTTGATCTTTCCAAGCCGTGAATGAAAGCCTTATAGAGCAACAAAACATGAAAAACAGTGACGGGCTCAAAGTACACGCTTCCCACAGCTCCTTTCCTTTCGTCTTGCCTCCTTTACATAAGCTAACATTGCTCTTTTCTGTCTGTTTCCCCCCCCCCCACACACATTTGTACTTGGAAAGTTCAAAAGCGAGCAGAGCGAAATCTCGCACAGTTTTTCCCTCTCACCCAGTTCTCTCGCAGCTCCGCACTGCCAGGCTCCAGCCCCCATTAATTCAGCACAAGTCTGCTGCTTTGATGTCAGCTCTCCCAGTTAATAATTAATAGCTCTCGGTAAGACGCTTTGAGAAGAAAGAGATCTCCCTCCTAAAGAATCTCCAGTCAGGCAAGCCTCCGCTGCAGTGCAGGGACTTGCCTGACGACAACAAAAATGCAGCCACAGGCAAACTGGCTCTCTTAAACATGACACATCTCTGTCTGAACCCCGTGGAAGAAAACTACAACCTCGGACACCAAAGGAAGTCTGAATACTTGTTGCTTCGCGACTAGGACTCATGTCATGTTGCTACAAACCGGTAGGAATCTCAAGTGGCAGAGCTCCTGTGTGAGGAGACGCATCTCAAAAAGATGAACACCACACTGGAAACATACAGTTTGATTGAAGCTCCGCTGAGACTTTTTTTATTTATCTGGTTTATGATTAAATATCAAGACATGCAGCTGAAATTCAGACATCAAGTGAAGGATGGAGGCATATTTTGTTAAACTGCTGAGAAGGTCCAAGTGTTGAACTTCTTGCTGTGCTTGTGTTCCAATTGATTCCAATTGATTCCAGATGCTTTTATTCAAAGCGACTTACAGGGAACTCGCGCTGGGTGTCTGGCTCAGGGACACACCTGGTAGGGGATGTACTAGGAGTTAGACAGTTACGAACCTACAACGTTCCCATCCCAGTCTGTGTAATAGTAAACAACTCTGTACATCCATTTCCAATGGAATCAAACCCCTCATCTGACTGCTGCTCACACACTGGGAGTATGTACTAGATTCAAAACACTTTATTAATCCCAGAGGGAAACTGTTTTGCCTGTCACAGCCGCTCTCATTTCAGAAAAGATTAGAAGACCCACAATCATAATTAGCACCAAAGAAATATAAATACAAAAACAACAAATATATAAGAACATGGTGCTGCAGACATTAAAAGACCCGAGTCTCCTCAAGAAATAAAGACGACTGAGCCTTTTTGTAAACAGACGTGTGTGTGGACCAGTCCAGTTTATTGTCCCGGTGAATACCCAAACAATATCCACCTCCTCCCTCCTTAATAAGAGAGGGGTGACAGGCCCCCAGGTTGCCCTGGTACTCTGATGTCTCCACCCTGAATACATCCCACAACGGCAGAGTCATCAGGGAACTTCTGCAGGTGGCAGGAGTCAGAGTTGTACATAAAGTCTGATGTGGACAGGGAACGGACACAGGACTGTCCCCTGTACTGTAACTTGGTGGATTTTGGACATTCAAAGTGAATAACACCTGTTGATGTTGCTGCTGCAGCTTTTTGAATTGTGAGCATCTGAAAACAAACCTGTAGCATGTAGCACAACAGTGTTTCTCTCTAACCATTCGATAACGCCTCAGACTTTTCCCGTCATCCATCTCCACCTCATCCACCTCAAAATGAGAGAGATTTGACTTTGTGAACTTCAAATTCTGCAACGAACATGCACTGGTGAAGTATTTTGATCTCTGAAGAAAAGGAAAAGGAGACGAGTAAGAAGGCTAAGAAGAGCCTCTGCTGATCCTTTTCTAAAATCTCAGAAGCGACCTCTGCTCTACGACATGAATGCTTCATGCTCTGTAATCTGCGAACCTCTCACGTGGACTGTTTACTCAGAGAGGACGTTTCACAGGTACTTAACAATACTGCCAGCTAAACAACACTTGCTCACTGGCTCGGAGGTATGAGAATTAAGGTACAATCCTCCCCCGACTGAGGAGAAACCACAGCAGAGAAAGTACTGGGAACCCAGTCTGGACACAGAGGAAAATGAAAGCTATGTTTAGCATCCCTAAGTGAGCCTGCCAGCTTGTAAGATCTGAGAGAGAGGCATTTTTCACTGGTCTGGAAAGAAAACTCTCAGCGAAGTGCTCACTTCATCATTGGCATGTGCCGAGCATTCTCATATTAACACCCCAGCACCCACAGATCCACAAACGCTGCGTGTAGTTAATGAAGTAGAAGATGATGTGCTCACATGAAGAAAGGGACGCACACCTGGGTTTCACCTGCCAACATCTGGCTCGCACACTAGTTCCTCTATCACATCCCTCCATTCTTTCCCACTTCCCTGCTCTGCTCGTCTCCTTTCTCTTTCCTCCTGCTCTTCGTGTTTTCTCTTTCCTTCTCTCTCTCCCTCTCTCCCTGCACTGCTATAATTAAGGCAATTAAGTCTTCAGAAGACTCTCCACTGCTATTATGCTGTAATTTCATGTTGCCTCCTGGCTTTACGGTTTATTAAAAGATAAAGGCATACTTTTCTCCCATGGATTTTCTCATATGTGGTCGCTCCTTTTTATCTCCCTCGGAGCAGCCGTGTGCGCCAAGGTATTATTTACATTCAGCAAAAATAAAATCAAAGTTCTCAATGTGGCTATGCGTCATCTGATTGGAAGCCTGCGCAGACCGGGGGGGGGGGAGGCACCTCTCGTACGTCTCCTGTACATACTGTACTTTTTACATGAAGTCATTATCATCACTACAACGCGATTTAATCGTTACTCACAACCTGCCCAATCACCTACTGGTTGATGTTAACACTTAACTGACAGTTAATCTGTCACAACACGTTGTTCTGTCTACAGATAGCTTGCATAATCGTGTTGGCTGCGCGGCTCGCAATCAACTGGTTTGACACTTGCCGTGCAGGATCGGTCGTCTGCTGCGTCGAGATAACTGTAGAGTACGAATTTTCCTGTTCCCACAGGCACATAGACATTATCCTCAAACCATATACAAGGGCACACTGTGAACTCCAGTAACCTTGCTGAGCTAAAATCCTGCCAAGAACCTCTTTTCCTGAATCCCCTTTCAGTCATTTGTACGGTTTTGACTCATACCCATGACTTTTCACTCATAAATTACAGATTAAAAAGGAGGTAAAAAAAACAAAACATGTTCTGGTGACCGTTTGCATTTGCTCGGTGTCTCCTTCCACTTTCCCAAACTTTTCAATTCTCCCACATTCCAGTTTAATATTAATTTGAATGCCGTTTTCTTACTGGAGTCTGGGGACGTCTGAGGCAGCATTTATCAAGCCGCATAAGAATGTTTAGGAATAACATCACAATCCACTTGTGGGTCACACACCAGCAGATGACAGGGGAACGCTCCTCTTCATCTGACCACCTTCTCTGAAGCAGACCGTTTATCCAACATAAACACACAGGAGGAAGAATCACTTGAAGTACTCAGCGAGCTTGGACACTACCATTAACATCAAACGGCAGAAAAGAGGTGAACGCAGGCCTGTTTACCACGCACTGATCTCAAATCAGTTAGATATAGAAAAAAACAACTTTGTGGGCCACCATTAGACCAAGACAAACCCAGATACTAACAGACATATGGACCCCAGGATGATTACTACCATGGAAACTTTTCTCCAACGCTGCACTGCTTTTTCTGTTAAAGTAGTCCTTGCATCTATATTCTAAGCGTTTTATCATTACGGTGACCGTCATACGCTGCAATCGACATGTTATTTTACTATTTTTGCTTAAAGGCAGTTTAACAGAAGAGCATAAATGCACATCAAAGTCAATGTCCCCCAAGCAACAAGCTCAAAATGTTGACAACTGATCATGTTGTGGATGAAAATAATGTGAGCCACTGGCTTAAACATTAAACCATCTTTCCCTTCTTCTTTCTTACCTAATATTTCCCAATCAGTGACCACCTCCTTCTATTCCTGCCTCTGTCTCAGCGCACAATGAGGGGTGGCCATTCACCCACCATTGCATAACCAGGGGAATTGTGCTATCAAAGTGTGTGCGCGCGCAGGGATCAGGGTGGTGGGATGTGTGCTCTGAGGACGCCTGCCAGTGGAACTTGGCAAAGAGCCGTCCTATTAAAGAGTAGAGAGATAACGTTTTGTAGAGCAGGTCTTACCATACATTGCACTTTATCTTCTCCTCTTACTGGTCTAAATCATGACCCCGGTGTTAACTGCAAACCAACCACAGCCTTATTGCTGATTGGTAATCACACATACAAAACGTGGGATACGATGAGTAAAGAAATGGTTCCTTCGTGAGCCTCTTTACATTTTTCCTTCTTGCTTGTTGTGCACCACATTAAGCATTTCCTCCGTCTCTCCCCGGTTCGATGTCTTGTGGCGTCAGGCTGCTAATCAAGACGTGTTTTAATCTCCTCTCCTCCTGCTGCCCACTGCTCTGCCCTGCCGAGACCAGATGATTGAACAACCACTAATTAAATTTCCTCCATTTATCCTCTCTTTTCCTCCCAAGATGTTTTCTTACCAGTTGTGGGCTTTCAGCCTTTGTGATTCACAGGAAAATAAACAATCTCCTTCCGACTAGGGACAAGAATAGTACTTTAATGAGTCCCGGCACTTCAGTTAAGAAACGCTAAACAGACTCTACGAGGTTCAAGGAAGCACCTGAAAGTGGAGGAAACTTTTCCTGCCAATGAAAATTCTGTATTACCAAATCTCATTGCATTACACAGTATGGTTTAGTAAATTCTTTGCCCCTTAATGTCATGTCCTGTTTGTCGAGTGAAAAACCGAATGACTGTTTTAAACCATCAGTGTGTTTAAAATGAACTAAACCTTTTAGAGTTTAAAGCTCATTAAGTGGAGTATCCGTAGGTCCATTAAACTTGATGGGCTGTAAACACTGAGATATTGTCTTTATGTTAAACACAGACAGGAATCCATGACGACATGAAATCCACATCGGATCGCTCACTGGATGGCGCAGCTCTCCTGACCCTTCCATTCCAGTCGGCTTTCTCAAGTCCAGGTGCTACTGGATAAAACCTTTTTGAGATAACCATGACCTGGATGATTGAAAACCTTCACAGATGTCACAAAGCAATCCACCATCAATGCATGAATGCAATTCCCCAGGTGAAAGTACATTTTTGAGGCAGATCAGCGAACTATAAAATACTGCTGACCACCTCGCTCCCTTATAAATCTAACAACAAAAATGTCCAACGATCTAAAACATTGCGTCACTTTTTACTTTCCTGTATTTATTTGTCAATACGTCCAAACCGACATCAAGTTGTCTCCAGTAAACAATGTCAATATCTGCACCAGTTTGCCAGGTGCATTACCACTCTTCACCCCCTCCCTACCTCTATGTTTGTCTTTCACTCCTTCCATTACCTCACAGTCTCAGAGAACGGGCAGCTCCAATGTCGCACACACACACACACACACACACACACACACACACACACACACACACACACACACACACACACACACACACACA
>JAUMTR010000027.1:18983597-19003894 GCA_032270685.1 Microctenopoma stevenorrisi | reverse complement strand
CCAAGGCAACAACATTTTCTGAATCGATATCGCTTCAACACTGAACTCTTCTTCTTCTGCGGTTTCAAACACAACAACACTATATTTCACCTCAGCCACTAGAGGGCGCTTTAAGCAAGTCAAACACTGCTAAAGAAGGCTTGCAAAAGGCAGAATAACTAGCTTATATGGGCTCTAGGAGAACTAGCCTAGAATTTAACTAATCTCCCCTGCATAGCCCCTCACTTCCTACTTTGAGAGGCCTATTACAATTTATTTTGTATTCACCCATTTACAACAATGAAACACAAGTGCTTAAGAGCTTAAGACAGTATTTAGTAAGTATTGCGGTAAAAATCCCACCTGATCTAAACATTTAGTGCAGCATGATACACAAAACTAGGGGTTATGATCTTTCATCAAGACAGTTTCACCAAATTTCTACCCAAGGATAGATGCATTAAGTCCATTTATTCAACCAGTCATTGGAAAATCTTTATGTTGCTGCTACCTCTTCTTGTGTGTGCATACAAGCAGAGTAACTCAACATATTTTACCTTCTCTTTTTCCAATTAAAAACCTGTCAATCAGAGTCTATCAGACTATCTTGAGATGTCCACTCATTACACTTAAGGACACTCAATTGGCGTCACTGTGCCAAAACGCTTTGCAGAGCCAGCAGCTATGTCTTTGGAGAAGATTAAAGCGAACGCATGGCAGACATCACATACACTGACCCACTCACTTGGCCCAAAAACGAACGAGGTGCCTGTCTCCGTATGTGCAAGCTAGCAAAACCATTTATCTTAAAGCACTTATCTCCATGCATGCCCACAACTTTACTTAGGTTGTCTTGACTTTTAGAGGATCAAATTCTACAGAGTAAAAATAATAAAATTTTAAATCAACAGAACTAGTACCTTATCACCAGTCTTGCGGATGTGTTAGTATGCACTCCCAAGAGGGGTCTGTGTCATGAAGGAAGTGCACAGTGCAACAATAACAATCACAGTAGGCAATCACTCCAACTAAAGGCTGCAATTCAAGACGTGAAACAAACAAACTAAAAACAAAATGAGAGGACTGCCAAGCAGTCATCTGTCAGTCATTCACTCTGATGAAATGATGATCTGGCTCCGACACGGTTGGATTAAAACTGTAACAAAGTCCCAAAATCCTGGATTCAGGCCACCCTGGTAACAGAGCAAAGACAAGCTCCTGTATTAGCATTAGAACTGGGCCAAAATGACCTGCAGGGCACTTATCCTATTAACCCAATGACCACAACACCCCAATCAGCCAGCATTGTGGCGCCAAGCCTTTGGCCAAATTTGCCCCTGGGCCACTGTTGATGACCCAAGATATCCTTGTCCCTTTGGTGACCCCTGACCTTTGAACCCCACTTCAACACATTGGAAGCAGGTTAGTAGCGCAGTAAGACAAAGTGAGGAGATATTCAGAAGGTGCCTAGTCACTTTAAGGCCACAAAGATGTGGGCTCAGGACCCTGACCTGACGGGCAGTTGGGGAGAACTTAGCTTAGATAAGGGGTTTAAATGCAAAGAGTATTTTGGAATTACTAGCAGAAACAAAGCAAGTATGAACAGCAGATGCAAAAATGGAAAACTCCTATGCCTTTAAGGGATCCCAGTTTGAAAAACGTAGAGACCAAAAGACACACACGGTTGCAGACATACACTGCCTCTTCGATTCTGAATTGCACCTTCAGAGAAAAGAACACTCGTCCGTTAGTCCTTCATCTCAAGCCTCCCACACAGCCAAATGTGAAGGTGATGAAACATGCGAGATCCAGCTACGATTCCAAAGCACAAGCCTTCAAAACAAAGGTGGACCATTTTAACTTTTAGAGTAAACCGCTGCTCTGTCTCAGAATACCTTATGTCATCTGCATTTCAGATTAGATTCTCTATGCAGATAGTTACCGTAAACATAAATGAGTAGAAAGCTGCAGTACTCTGGACGACTGATATACTGTATATTAGCCTAAGGCTGGCAGGAGCACGGATGCAGCTTAAGTATACATTACATCCACATTTGGTATGATAATTTTAGATTGTGTGCATTCTCAGCTTTTGGAAGATGCCAAAATTAAAGGGAGAAACAAAAATAAGAGAAGGTAACCTAGTGAGGTTTTCATTCAGACCTACCCCTCAACCATATCTCTCCTGTGCTTCCTGCACATCTCAGGTCAGTTAAGGTAACTTTCTGAATGTGATGTGAGCATGCGGCTGTAGGAGATAACCTAAAGGAGGCTTAATCTGTCTTTGTGTCTCAGTCCCTCTAAAGCAGAACTAGGAAGTAGGGTGCTGTTTGCTGTGGGAGTTTGACTGCTCTCTCCTCCTTGACTAACAGCTTGGATGGCAGTGGGAAGCCCCGCCTGTGCCCCTGGGTCCTGAACACTGGGCCATTGTGCGGGTGCTCCTGCACTCCAAATTGCTGTTGTTGTGGACCATGTTGATATTTTAGAGGCTGGCCACAGCTCTTTTATATCCACTCCAGGAATTTTTCCCTTTTTTTGGCAAATGTTGACATAGGCATTGATAGATGTGGAGATGGAGAGCAAACGGAAGAGGACAAGAGATGGTGATCTAGTGAAGTGGGTCACAGCTACTGGTTGTGCACACAAAAGAGTAACGAGCACATATGCTAACGTGCTCATGCACACCCACGCACACATGTACATAAAACAACGGTCTGTCCTCTCTTGTGTTCCAGTTTCTAGCTTTCCCTGCTAGGCCCCACATCACACAAGCTCAACCTACTGGAAAGACCTGGATGCTCCACTTTACGCCACATCGCTGCACTCCTCCGTTCGAGGTGAAGGGCACCCGGCGCCCTTGAAGTACCACTAGGGGGCGGCTCGTGTTCTGCCCTGCTTGTCTTGCCCCTGGGGAACGCAGTCTTTCACATGAATATCCACTTACACGGGCCACACTATCAATGAAATCCTGGCGGGGATTTGAACTCTACTTGTCACTCAAGTTGACCACACCCCTTGCCTACCCCCAACACTTTCTGTAAAACCACCTGTAGAGAAGGTTCCCGCTCACATGGGATGCTGTCTATCCTCACAGCACAATGATATCCATTATAATAAAAAGATTCACTGCAATCCAGGAAAAGCCTGGAGAAGAGTGGTGACTATTTAGGTTTAATCAAATTTTGCCTTTGTCTATTTTGTTTAAAATAATCAGTAAAATTACGTTTTTTCTACACATTTATTATTATTTATACCATTTCATCTAAATAAAAAAATGTGACTGCTTTTCATTTTCTTTCAACTTTGTCACTCCCAGTCCTTTTATGGTCATTTCCTTCACATACAACAGTTAAATGGGATCAAAATGGGGCCTCACTTCTAAAACCGCACACCATCACCTCCTTGACCCTCTCCATTCCTGTCGTCTCTCAAAGGGAATCAAAATGCAAGTCACACCATCCAACGTCTGTGACACTATTCGATGAGCCTTTGATCATACAAAAAAAAACACTTCTTCAGTCTCCATCTCCTAACCACACCCCTTTCCTCTCTCCCTCTAAATTATTGGTGGCCCTGGTTACACCCCCCTTACACCCCTCATCCCTCCCAAACCTCCAAGTCGCTCTGTCTTCCCCGTGTTATTCTGATGAGCTAAAACATCAAGACCAGCTCTGGCTACTATTCTCTTAGTCCGCTGCATGCTGCCAGGTTCCAACCTGCATAGATCTGTCTGTGCTATGTGCTTCTTACCTGCACAAAAATAGTGAACGTTGCTATAAAAAAATTACAATCAGCAAGTTCCTGCTAAACTTTTTTTTACTGCACTACTGTTTTATTTGCACATGAACCATCTCTGGGGATAAAAAGAAGATTTCTTACAAAGCAGAAATTTCAAAAAGATTATCCTCCTCCACTCTTGCTTTTAACACCACCAGCCAAGAAAGTCTCGAAGAAGCTGAATAAAAATGATGCTCATAGGGTACCCAAATCTAAAATCCTAAAGGAAGGTGGTGAGTTGCATGTCTATTTTGAGTGCTCGCTGAAAGATGGCACTATATGTGCTGTGCATTACAACAAGACATCCCTGCTACAACATACCAGGAGCTCAAAACATAAAAAGGCAAGTAGGCGGATTGGAGAGAAGAATGATCCCTGAGCTGCATTGATCTACACAGGATCCAGATACAGACCTACATGAACTGCATGTCCTCAAAAAGATCCACCCTAACAATCTCACAAGCGCCGGTATTTTACACCAAGATCTTACAACCATATTTGGTTTCATACTGACGAGTTTGCGCTATAACAATCAAAGCTTGTTGTCTGAGGCGAGCGCAAGCCAAAGACCGTTTTTACAAGGTATTCTTTGTGAAGCTTTGTAAATGACTAACCAAACAGATCTGCAGTTCATTCATCACTTTTATGAATGTTGGGAGAAGAGCTGGCACTTAATTCACATGCACGAAGGTCTAGAACAAGTAAAACCCCAGGCACAGGGCTAGTCCTCGCACCCACCTGCTTCCACAGCGTTGCGCATGTGTTCACGCATCTTACTGTTTGACTACAAGCGTTTGTACAGAGGAGTCTGAAACACATCATGGGTGACGAAGGGGTAACTCGGTGGCATCCTTCAGCGATCGTCCGCTTGATGTGAACTTGTTCACCCCGGCGAAAAAGCTTCCTGCTGACTGACCCGAGCCTTTCATTCAGGCGATCGCTTCACTCTCCTCAAGTGCCCCTCCCCATTACTACATCCAAACACATTCTCCAGCCCAGCACTGTGCTTTAGTCCACTTTGGTGTGTGTGTGTGTGTGTGTGATGATTTCTCAAAAGTCACATTAACGAAAACTCTGGGTGTAATCAGGGGAGGGGACTTAAGAGAAAACTAGAGTTTCCCATGAGTCCTGGAGAATGCAGGTTCTTCTCATAAGCATATTACTGAATGCGTGTCAGTCCACAGAAGGTCAGACTAAAAGTAACCACTGCAGCAGCCTAAAAAACGTCCTTTCCACTGTGTGTTTTTGTCAGTGTTCGTCTATATTTTGTCAGCACACAGTTATACTTTATGACTGAGAAAAGATCTAATTAGTCATCAGCTGCACAGACCTGGTAAACACTATGACAGACTCTGTTTTGATTGAAAAAAAAAATAGGCCAGGACACGTTGGTATGCCACTGGATATTCAGAACACACTACAACGCGTACAGCCTCGCTGACTTAAACCACCAGTACATATGTTGAAGAAGTGCGCCAAGCTTAGGCCAACACGAGGTGACACGCTTATTTCACAGTGTATAAATATACTGCATTTCCTGTCAATCACGCCCAGAGATAATACGGAAAAACAACATCTGCGCAGTTACACAACAGCTAATAAACCTGTAGTAAAAACAATGACTTCATTCTCGCTTTTGTATCAGCTGATAACTAGTTGATTTATGACGTATGTCTCTCAATTGTTTATAGTGTTTATAAAGAAGTGAGGTCTATAAATAGAAAATTATTAGCACCAAAAACATGAACCACACTCCAAAGTAATTTATGCAAACCAGTGCATTAACAAAGATGTAACAACATGTCACCACCCTGCTGAAACATCCCTGACAACAGACTGCAGCAGCCAGGACGCAGTCAACTTCACCCACCTCTGGCCCGCGGGGCAAACGCGGGAGCATGCTTAAACCAATTAAAAACCTGCTAATGCTTAACCCCCCCCCCACCCTCTTCTGCAAACGCACGCACACACAAACACATCAGCTCTTGGTAACAAGGACACTAATGACCTCTCTCTGCGAGCACACACTTTTCAAACCTGCAGTAAACAATAATAATGATAAAACAGATGAGGAAAGTTCGCCGGGTGCTTATGTGAGCTGCAATACTTGTGGGCGAATGTAGCGACCTAATTTAAAGTATGTGAGAAAAGAACTTTCACAGAGACATGCAACACACACTAATAAGTGCTTGGTAGCGAGTCTCACCAGCTGCCTCATGCATAGAGATATTACATCTATGAGTATGGTGACACGACTGCACACAGACTAATGGGCTTTGCGCACTACAAATGCAAGGAACTGCGAATAATCTCCATGACATGCATTTGTTCATTCATAAATGCATTTCCTTGCTATTGCAAGTACCAAGGTGCTAAAAAGGTACGTGGCAAGTCACAACTGATTGACAGTTATAGGTCAAAGGTCACATTTTCCCAGGTCTTGATGCCATCTGTTCTTGTGGAATGCCTCCTCTATTTAATTATAACAACTTCCCCACCGGTCCACAGACAGGCTGAACCCTGAGGAGCTCAGACATCACATTAGAAGGGCAGAGGAAGGAAATCAAAGTCTGAGAAAACAAACAAATAAATCATAAAGACGCACACAAGGTCAGGGAATCTCTCTGTAGCAAGTCATTTTATTTCAGGCTCCAAGAGGTTAAGCTTGGATTTACAGTAAAGGTCCTTGAAGGTAAACAGGTTAGTGTTGCCGTCGCCTAATTATCAATTTACAGCGACGTTAAGAAAAGCTATCGCAAAAATATGGAACATGCTTTGACAATAAACTTGACATAACTTTATCTCTTTTCTGATTCTCACACAGAGGTTCAGTGTCAGACTGAACGGGGGGGGGAGCAAGAGGAGCAAGAGTTTTGAATTGCAGCCATTTATTTCGACTCACAAACCTGCAGAATGCATGCTCCAACACACTACACACACAACTCCCCTTTCACTCTCTCAGTCACTCTTTGCCCCTCTTGGTCACTCACTGGCCGTCTTTCCCAGCACTAGAAATAACATCAAAGAGGGCTGGTAGCCTTAAAGAAAGGGGAAGCGGGCTCCAGTTACAGTGGAGCAGCTGGGAGGGCCCTACAGGTGGGGCCGACACTCCTCCTCCTGAAACATTATCGGCGTAAAGGGATCCCTCTGCCTTTCCTCTGGAATAATAAAGACTTCCTCCCTTTTGTTTTCTCCACTGGGACTAAAGGAACAATTAGCCAAGCTAGCGCAGCATCAATCTTTTATTTTGACGTTCTAAACTGATGCGTAAGGAAGGTAAGAAAAGGTTGGCACTGAAAATGGACTTCGTTAATTATCATGTGTTTAAATTCACTCAGTGTATCTGTATAACGTGTGTCCGTGTGTCCTAAGCAAGCCAGCTTTGTGATGTGCAGTCATCTGTCACTACACGCTGCCCCCTCCCCCTCCCCCCATCCATGCCACCATCATAGCAACGGGCAAAGCAAACAAGTGTCATGATTTCAGTGTGAGCAGGGGATGTTGGCAGAGGACACTTAATATCATGTAAATGTCCTGATATGTAGCACAAGGTTCTGGGGTTGACAGCTTGAACACTGAGCGGGGTGCCGAGCTTGTGACTCTATTAACTCTCTGTGAGTGCATCTCCAACTGTTGGTTGTGTGTCTGTGTGCACTCAAAAGCCCTGGTGTCACTTTCAGCTCTTCAATCTTTAAAACCCAGAGTGACACGAACAAAGGACAGGCCAACAAAGTTCAGAGGTCAGCGCTGGGCTGGATGCCACCATTTTTAAAGAGGTGGTGGGGGGTTGAGTGGAAACAACTGCCCCCACTCCCCTGAAGAGATCACAGTATCTATGGCAAAGATAAAGTAACAAAAAAACATGCAAACATGTCTCCTTGTGCGAGAGGCTGTGGTCAATTCTGAAAGTAGGTGAACACATGCGTAAATTATTAGTCAGCATCAAGGTGTCACTGTGAATTTATCAGCATGACTAACAGTGTACTAGTGATGGAACATGGGGCTCATTAATAAACATTTCCATACAGCACTGCACAGCTTTCTCAAAACTCAGCTTCACGCTTCAGAAACCTGATTATCAGTGAAGCAGTAATTCACCGATAATCACGTCGGCACTACACAATTTATTAAACAACTGCCACGCTCACCAGTGCATCCAGCGTCCGTGCACCTATGTTAGATCCACTGCACACACCAGCCCAAATATCAATGGCATCCACCACTCCATCTTCTCCTGCTCCTCTTCGACCCTCAGCATAAAACAAAAGTCAATGTCATTATTTAATGAGCTATGATTAATGCTGCTGCTGAACAGCTGGTGAGCCCAGGGAGGAAGGACAGAGGCTGGAGGGCGCGCATACCTGGTGCAGTCTATGTGTCAGAGAGCTGAGGGGTTGGGGTTGCTAAAAGTGGACTGGAGGGGAGGATTGCAGTCATCAACACCTAGGCTCAGAGTGGCCTTTGATGTCGCGCGGCATCTTTGATGGCCCTAGCCATGGAGGAATGCTGCTCGCCCTCCCTCTTTGCCCGTAAAGCCCCCAAAGTTGTGGAATGCAGCGCGCGCTGCTGCTGCTGCTGCTGCTGCTGCTGCTGCTGGGCCTGCTGGAATGGGATTAGAGCACAGGCCTCCATATTGCCCTTCCTCCCTTCCAACCTGTCCTCTGCAAACAACATGGCAGCAGTTCTTTGGAAAATGAACTATTTCAATGCAGCTAACCTCCATGTGAAATATTAGGATTCCCATTTATAGTATGTGGGAGTGTGGAGATCAAACATGGTCCAAGGCATGCAGCTGGCCTGCACTCAAAAGCTGCACCTCCTAAACTTGATATATTGAGATATTAGCTTAAAACAATGGCAAACACTTGACATGATCAAAGCCACTTGTAGTCCCAGCATATCACTCATATCAGATATGCAACTGTGTTTGTGTACGTGTGACAGCTACAGCGGGAGATGAGTGTTGTAATCCGGCCACTCCTCAATGAGAGGACAGACAAGGCTTTCTGCAAAGGTCAGGGTCATTTTATCCTCACACTTAATGAGGTGAATGACCTTCAATACAACAACTGCTGCACAAACAAGTCATTTTGGCCCTGCGTGTTTGTCAGGGCTTGGACAGAGCAGGCTAGGCTAAGCTAACCAGAACCCAGGCTAATGTTGCACAGCGCACTTGCTGAGCCTTCAGTGAGACTTGAAAGGAAGGACTTACAGTACACACACACACACACACACACACACACACACACACACACGTTCAGATACGTAAACGACCCCGTGCACAAGCGATGGGTATTGTACAGAGTTACTCCCCCATCCTTACCTCTGCTCTGCCCCGTCCACAAGGCGGGGAGAGCGAGGCATGTGAAGAGGGATTAAGTATTAGCGCTGGTTTTAGATTTCGGTGGCCTTTGAGTTATTTTCTTTAGGAAACACTTACAGGGGCTCCAACTTCACCAGAGGAAGTGCTCAGCTACATCACTTCCGGGTGGGACAGCTAAGGTCACAAAGCACTCAGGGGAAGGAGAAGAAGAGTGAGGGCGGCATGGGATCACATGTGGAATGTGTTCAGTGTCATGTACCGGCCTTTAAAGAAAACACAGAGGAATAAGTGATGAGGGGGAGGGACTTCCTCTCTGGGAGATTGATTTTCCTTGTGAAAACTGGCACACATGGAATCAGCCTCTGAAACTTAAATTCTTTTCCGAGCTCACTTGCATCTGATTTTTTCCTGCGCCTCTTCCTTTCACGCACACTCTTGTTTCTGTGAATGGCTGCACGATCACCTCTCATGACAGCCTGGAGGGAGGGCAGGAGGAAAGCTTGATGTAGGAGTTCGCGGTCCTCCGGGAAGCTAATAATATTCCAGAGGACATGAAAATGTGAATTTGAAAAAACATGTGGATTATGGTGGAATTAAGGGTGGTCAGGCGGGGAAGGGGTGTCATCTCCGACACTGGAAAGAAAAAGGTATTTAGATGCTCTCCAAACCAGAAATTGCTTCTTTTTCTGCTGAAGACACTAAACTCTGAACCCTTGACCCTTGATTTCATTTCATTTGATGCCTTCATTAAAAAAAATTCCTTTTCAAAACATTAGAAATTCTGAGGGGTCCAGACACAAGCTTTGCTAAAGATATGAGGATGGGCCAGTGGGCAGGTTAATCTCACCACTGAACTTGAAAGCAGCAGTCATCTCTGCATGGTTTTTTGGAGGCTCCCATTGTGCTTACTCTGACCGGTGATCAGGTTAGACATGTCCCTCTATTCAGAGCTGCACAGCAATATCGATATCCCCAAAGAGAGGGAGGAGGTGCAGAAGAAGTGTGTGTGTGTGTGTGTGTGTGTGTGGGGGGGTCTTATGTGAGAGATTAGCTCACAGCACCCGACCGAGGCAGTGCTGGATTCACTGGCTCACCCAGTCCCATCTTACCCACTAGTCTCTTGTGCTAAAGCAAAGCATGTCTTTGATACTCGACTAGAAAGAATCTGGAGGCGTTACAGGTTTCTTTTGTGCTTTGCCCTTCACACAGAGTGTGTGTGACACTGTGTGTGTGTGTGCACGTGTGTGTGCACACGCCAAGGCTGGGATTTCTTTTCTATACCCCACTCTTCTCTCTTTGCCTTCATCTCCTGTTCCCCTCCCCCCCATCCCAAACACTAATCAGTGAATCATAAACCTTTTCTGTCTTTTATGTTGGTTACCATCACAAAGAGCTATTGTAACAATCCTGCGGAAAGTTAAAAATGTACTGTACCTAGGCATCGGGATGACACTGTTTACGTGGTGATGAGTTTGAAGGGTGGACAAGTGGTGGCATTTTGGACAGAGTGGGAGGGGAGTTTGTAGTTGGGAGTGTGTGGGTGAGGTTTGACTCCCCTTGGAGATTTTCTTAAACCCATTACATCAGCTTTTTTCTGCTTCATGGGCTCCAAGTCCAGGGCTTTTGTGAGGGTAGAAAATGACCTAAATTGACATTCAGTGGTTGTGGTTGGTTAATTGTGGCCGGAGATTTTTGGCATAAATGAAGCAGGATTCCAGAGGCCTTCTCCTTTTCTTCTTCTTCATCCTTTTACGGATTCTCCTTCTCTGTTAGCATGGCCTCCACTGAATGTAAAGTGATCATACCAACAGCCTTGTGAGTTTACTAAAATCTGATAAAAAGGCGCATTTTCATCACCACCATAGTGACATAAAAAGTAGTAAAGTGAATAATTGCACTAATTTCAATGCTGCAGTTTTTGACTATCTAGAATATACGACTGCCTAAGCTTTCATTGCTACAAAAGATGTGATGATGCTAAATGTGCATGTTCCTTCTTCAACAAAAAGCAAATGTTTTCATGCAGATATGAGCACTTAACATTACGAAAAAGTGGTAAAAACAAACACTTAAAAAAAGTCCTGCTAAGCTCTACCCACACAGTGCAATAAAAAGCTGTCACAATGGCTGGCCTAAAAAAACAAAAAAACATAAAAGCTGCCGGGAAAACTGATCAGCAGCACATAGACTGTCAAAAGCTAGTGGGAATGTCAAAATCACTACTGATCTCTCTCTTTCCCCCCCTAATGTGATCAAACAGCAATTCATTCCCTGGAGGAGGTCAAAGAAAAAGAGGGAGAGAAAGTGAATGGGAGCTTTGGTGCACCATAGGAAGCCGGCCACCAGCAGCAAAACCAAGCAGTGAGCACAAAACAACATGCTGTCCCTCAAGCTTTCCTCCAGTCCCACGGCGAGGGGAAACAGAAGAAGAGTGGGCTGAGGAGGAAAGGGTGGCTGGGCAAACAGTGAGGGGTAAGGGCTCAAAGGGGCCTGGTTGCCCGGGTGAGGGGGACTCGCAGCTCCAACAATGTCCACATCAAGCGTCAGGCTATGGGCCAGGCCTCGCAGAGGTGCGCTCCTAGTGTGCTCAGAGGTCAGTGCCATGGACAAAAGGGTGTGGAATGGTTCTGTCCTGGCAGAGAAGCTGGGTATAGAAGCTTAGGACTTGAGAGGAGTGAAGTGTGTGTGTGTGTGTGTGTGTGTCTACTTTAGAAATCTATGAACAGATTAAACATTTCTGTTGCCTGAACCAGCTATATTCACAGAATGGGAAGTATCTCTAGTTCAAGTAAATTCATGGTTCAATTTCAATGTTATGTTGTAAAGAATTCCTCAATGTTCTACAACACAGAACCGGAAGAGCGTCCTGGAGAATTCAAGGATATTACCACAAGCTTCAGCTACTGTTACTATTCTGCAGACACTGTTGCTGTGGAAAAACAAAACACAGTTGCTGAATTCTTCCAAAAGAGGTCCATATGTCTGAGTAACCTAATTTAAACAGCTGCATGTTTTATCACGTTTCTGTAAAGCACTAGCAGGACCTTAGGCATTATAACAACTTGTCTTTCCTTTTTTATGCACAATGCTGCTACCTTTGACTTTTTATTCAAAGACCCAGATATTCTCCAACACAGTTGCTTGTCTTTTGTACTAATGGTCCAACCAAGAGAGTTTATTTCCCATCAAAGGCTTGGAGGTGCTCCAACTGCAAGTCAGCCAAGGCTAGTCTATGCAGACTACTTCCACAATCTTGGATGCTACATGGAACTCCACCCATTTTGCAACTACAAAGCAGCTCTCCAGCAAAGAATCTTTTTTTCCTTTTGCCATTTTTTTTCCCTTCACAATATAAGTTACCGTAAAGATCCAGCCACACCTCCTGGGTGCTTGAGAAACAGTGTTCGCACATAAATCTACACACCCAGTGTCCATTCTCACACACACACACACACACCAATAAAAGGAGGTGGGGCTTTAGTTGTGATCGGACAAACACTGCTGTTGGAACTCTGCTGGGGGAGGCTATTGTGCAGACGCCCTGTAAAGAGACAGAGACAAAACTTGGGGAGGGGTGGATTCAGCATTCAGGTTGTTTCAATGGTCCCATCAGTGGGTGGAGATAAAAGGCAGATAGGTGCTGGGCCAAGATGAAGGAAAATGATCTGAACGACAGACCCACATCATCATAAGGTTAGGGTACAGGTGAGACTATTTTAAATGGATCCACTGCCAGATAAATTACTTAAACTTTTTATTAAATGTCATGGAACTCAGAATTCTGTTGTAAAATTGAGCGAGGGGACTTCAAATCTAGTGTGTATCCATTTACTAGTCACCTCAGGGCCACACGGACCAAAGGTCTTGGTATGGATCCATTTCGTCTGGCCATTCAATCCACCCTCATCTACATAGTCTTGCGAGTGCCTGACAACAGGCAAGGCGTATAGATTTCATACATTCCATTGTATGGGTATGCCTCACATTTTCATTCTCTCAGTTACATCTCTGAGAAAAAAAGTCAAGCTACCATCACTGCACCCCTAGCAAAGGAGGAACTTTTGCAAAAATGGATGTTGAATAGGTAGTTTATATGAGAGCAAGGAGAAATACATTTTTATTTTTATCCCATTACCATATAGTGCCCCATAAAGGGTGATTCCTCCTTTTGATCATGCCAGAGAGTGTTTATGAAGTCACTGTGGGATCAGCCTGGGTCCAGGGGCACGTCCAGCCATCAGAATTCCTTAGAACATTTGTTTAGCAACAGGCCAAGTGCAGAGCGGTGCATAAACGCAGTATTGTTCTACCCGCTCTCGCTGGTGGCACTGCCAGCAGTATGAGCCTACAGGGCTGCAGAAACCTGCGGGTTGGAGGGCAGAGTTATAGGAACAAGCAAAGCCTGGGGATAACCAGCCCTGAAGAGTTAAACATCAATCCCGCTCTACATGCAAACACTTCCTGCCATCAGTGTTACCGGGGCCACTTTGAAAAGGTAATGACCAACTTCTAAAGATTAGGTTAGTTCACAGAGGACTGTTCCATTCCTGAGTGGTCAAAGCTTTTTCCCTCTCCCCTCCTTTGCGCTCTTCAGCACGTTGTGGTTTATAAATTATACGGTCAAAGCCAACAAGTTCCTCCCACATCCATGCCTTTGTATGGGGATATTTGGAAGAGATTTATCTGCCCAAGAGTTCATGACTCTAGTGTTATAAACCCCTAGGGTCCATGTTATTTGATTTGTTTTTTATTAGAAACAAGGAACCACTTAGCTAGCTGTAACCTCTGGGGCATTTGGCTCCACATCTAAGAGGGCTGCAAACCAGTCTCTGAAAAGGGACAGTCATGGCAAATACTGCCTCTAGAGACAGAGAAATGAGCAGGGAAAAACTGTGCTGTAAGTTACTGTAATTCAAACAGGATGTCACAGAAATGCCAACTGGAGCTTTCTCTGGAAGCGACATGCTCGGTGCACAGGAATTTGCACTGATTTGGCAACTTTTATGACAATAAATATGAGCCATGCAATATATTAGAATTTACTATCCCTTTGAAATCCTACATTCCCAAAACGTGGCTTTGAACTGATTCATAATGTGGTTGGATGTTATGTATTTTTTAAACCCAGTTTGCAGGGGCAGTCACTTGGAGCTTCCACCTCCATGTTTGTATTGAACAACAAGGCATTTGTTAGCCTAGACTTTGTCTCTTTGATAGGTAAACCAGACTCATACGAAATGACTCATACGTGTGATGAAAATATTGGAAGGACAGTCTGTTCATGCTTCAGCCAAAATTAACACATATCTCACCATCGCACCTTTAATACCCAATACTAAGGATTGTAAGGATGAATGTTGAAAGAGGACAAGTGCATATTTAAATAGCTTGGCAAGTCTGGCTTATTTTTGCATACGAAATTCCATTGCAACTGAGGGTTGGGACCTCTGGGTCCTTAAGGAAAGAATGTGTGACTTGAAATGGGAGACCAAAAGGGCTGCCCGCATCCCCATGCCTCCCAGCCAGGAGGCCAACATATGATCAAAGAGGCTCTGTGAATCTTCAAGAGGGGCAATTGGGATAGATTAATAGGGCATGTGAAGGGTCAGTGAGAGTTCCCACTCTTTATGCATCATGTGTGGAAGCCCCATCTTCCCCGTTTACAGCTTCTTCGTGTTTTGTTAATAATGCAAAGAAAAACATGAAAAGACCCCAGCTAGCCTCAACCATCAGAGTCCCTGGGGCATGCTGCTAGCATGTTAAAGTGCGAGTCACACAGTCCAGCGAGCAGAGTGTTTACCTCACGTTTGCCTTGGCCAGCTGTGCGGTGTTGCATTAGAGCAGAAGGAGGGATGATGAAACCTCCTGTGACAGCCATGGCAGCTTCTGCTCTTTCGAAACACTCTCCTGTACCTCACTAGCTAGGCGTGAGAAATGAGAGGGCTTCGTTGGGTGCTCATGTGTATGCTCCATCTCAGCTCCAAAGCAGCCAACACTGGGCTACAGTCAAGAATCGAAGCTTTCTGGCTGCAGTTTGTCATATTTCTCCTTGTCAAACATCTTTGCTGAATAAAAGCTTCAAAGTCTTTAATAAAGTCAAAAGTCAACACCAAACAGACTAAATAACCTTTCTATCAGTCTAGTACAACCCTATAACCAGGCCAAACATCTGAACAATCTGAACACAGGTGCACTGAGGGCCCTCGCACCTATGCTTCTGTGTACCTGGCGTGTAATATTAACAAAGGCCGGTCATAGGCAGAGAACAGACTGTCTTTTGTAGTGAGAACCAAGACGACCAGCATCCCTCCTGCCCCTATGAGAGCGCTGAAGTCTCTCAACCTCCAGCACCTAGTCTGCCAGCCAGCCAGGACCCAGCCTGGAGGAGCCTGTCATCACTACCACAGAGGCTTCTATTCATCTCCGCAAAGACAAAGCCAAAAGTGTACAGCAGCAATCCAAGGCATCCCAGGCATCCAGATATCCACCAGCGATATCATTTTAGGCTTTTGTGAACCTTTGCTTTGGTTTACCCGACATTCTCTCCCCACTATCCACGCTTTGTTCCCTCGATGTTAAGGATCTATCTGTTTTGTGGTGCAGGGACCTTACATGCTTTGCACATCCCTGGTGCAAGGTAACAGCGGAATTTAATGCTAATTAGTGACGTATTGCTGTGAGATTTCTGAACAAATGTATTGACGATTTTCATCTGCTCAGAACATGCACTGCTGTTGGACGTTTTAACGACAGGTTTCCTCCCTACTGGAAAATGGTTTCTTTTACAAATGCTTGCTTCTATTGGTTGGATGCATGTGGGATGAAGATCAGCCAACATTGTGTACTAATATTTCACCTTGAAGATGCAACACTGTAAATACTCAAGAATTATTTAAGGAGCCCACAGACAGCTACATAATACCAATGCTTTGACTTAAACAGCACTCATGGTTTTCTGTTGACTGTGGCTTGTGGGAACAAGCATAAGCATTTCTAGCCTTGACTGAATGTAAAAAAGCGGTTATTGTTGGAGCTTCATGACAATGGGTTTCACGTTGCTTCTACAACGCATGCTCCAGTGTCCCTTCTGGTCCCACCCTCTTCTGGCCACACTGGGCCCCTGGTGAAATCTCTACCTGCTGATAGCATTAGCCACCCCAACCCCCTTAGAGAGGAAGACAAGACAAACAAGAACTCTCAAAGCTGTTATGCCTTCTCAGGCCTAAGTACATAACTATAAAAAGACAGTAATAAATATAAATGACCAGAGACTTGAATCACGGTTTCCTGGAAGAAACATTCTCAAGAATATTAACAAATTTAACAAACAACATTGTGTTCAACAAGCACCGCCACAGTATTTTATTCAGAAGGTTCTTGTGTGAGAACTGTTTTAACCGTCGCCGACTATAATAAAAGGACATGAAAGGCACTGCCGTGTAATAACAATTTCTGAATTTAAGAAAACAGTCATGTGACATATTTGCAGTAATGGTGCAGCACATGCCAAGAAGCAATTTACAAACTACACTGGTAAACTGGCAGAAAACAAACTAAACCTGTACCATTACTGGTTCGGTTCAAGAAAATCTGAGCTGTTGACACTGGCTGAGAGTAGAGAGGACAGGTGCCACAATGACACCGGCGACCTCCAGGGGATGAATGCATCCCATGGCGGTGTCCTCTTTCAAGATGGACACCAGAGGGGACACACCAGTTGGTCAACCTAGGAGTGTTTGCAAAGCTATGGGTCACTTTGCTACAGCCAGGGACACACCCACAATGTAGGCAGCACTCTGTGAATATCGTTGGTTTAATCACACAATTAACATTTGTGTCTCTCCCTGACAATAGTTCAGACAAACATTACTTTCTTTCTTGGATTTGATTCCCTTTTACACATTATCATTGTCTTTAGGAAAACGTAGCTAAACAGAATCTATAGGCTTGCATTTGACCAGGTTCCTTCCTATTGGCTCAGGGTCAATGCAAAATGTCTTGTTAATCCAGCAGTTGTTTGGCTACACTGAAAGTCACCTCTGAGTCCAGCTCGAGCACTTGTGTTGGGAATCCACAGGGTCTTTGCATTCCGAGCAGCCGGATATCCTCCAGTTAAAGAGGGCCCTCTCAGCAGAGCCATGTGTTGGTTGACTAGGGAGGGTGACAAGGGGTAGGGGAGGGGTTTTTTTGGGTGGTGGCTGGCAGGGATGTACTTACATAGTGCTTGAAAGGCCTTTAGCGTGACATGTGCATCAGTTTTAGCTGAGACTAAACAACAAAATGAGAGCAGACTGTTCAGGTTTCCATACAAACGAATCTCTTTTCCTGTGGAGTTTCAGAACTGTGTACCGCACTGGTTAAAAGTGTAGTCACTTCTGCTCCGAGTCCACAGATCTGTGCATCTGTGAATGGCTTTTGTGTTGCTACCGGGGCAGAACAAAGTGAGTTCAGGTTACTGCACTCCTCCCGTTATTGGCCCACATTGTCTCTAATTATTCCAGCAAACATTGACACAGCATGTGTGGTCTCACGTTTATACCACCTCCCCCTTCCACCCCCATGCTTTACAAAGTGAGAAAAGAAAGAGAGCAGGAAAGAGGGGGAAAGAACGTGTAAAACAAAAGAATGATGAGAGACAGCGATGTACTTTCATTCACTGTTCTGTGCTTGACTATGATGCAATTATAAGTTCAAACTGCAAGAAGTAAAATGAAATGCTGAAATGCTTTGTTTGTTGTCTTGTTCTCATGCCTACTGAATACTCAGGGGGTTTCCCTCTCACCCTGCTCCCATGCCACTTTAACGCAGGAGAGAACAGAATGCGCCAACTCAAGCTCTAAATACAGGAGCAACAAAGACCAACAAACTGGGTAGAGCGCAAAACATTTTGAGTCCACGATGCAATAACCAAAAGCAGAAGAAAAGTGCTTCTCCACAACCTTGTAGCTCAACCCCACACGCCAATTTGAACTCTGGAGCTTTACTGTTGCCCGGGCAAAGTTAACTCTCTTTTGCAAAACAATAATTATGACAAATGTATGCATCAGTAGCTAACCAAATCCTCTGTCCATGAGCTTAGCTTGAGGCAATGCTGCAGAAAGGCTGATCCAAATATGGCATATGTGGTTGCCATAGGAAATGGAGTTAGAGAAATGGAAGGTCTAGCATCAAATCAAAAGACACAAAATTAGAAATGGTCACGACTGATGAATTAAGTTTCTGTAAAATCTGTCCTGGCCTCTGGTTAACATTTGGTAATGGATTCAGAAGTGTGAAACCATTACTGTAAAAGCTTCATTCTAGATTTTTACCCGAAGCCATTATAGCTAATAAACTGACTCATCTGTCAGGAAATAGTTTTGGTTTCCTTAAATGGGCCATGATTAGTTTCTGTGGGTTTGAATTCTACACCTCTGGTCTTAGCTGTCATAATCATAATCCATCAGATCTGATTCAAATGATTGATCTGCAGGAGCTGCCATCAGTGAAGAGTAGAAAGTCTGGTGCAGCCATGTGAGCTTTCTTACCCTGACAGTGGGTCAAGACATGAAGACATGAACACTTATGTCATGTACAGGTGATAGCGTATTATATTTACCGGCAGTGCCCTTGGACTGACTTTTTGGTTTACAATCTGCTCGAACTGGAAGCAGAGCGACACAGTTAGCTGGGCCCTGCTAAAAGATACGAAGAGCTTACACCATGAAATAATGCCATTCTATTGTACTCCTTTTTACATCGTTTATATAAACCTGAGCTGGCTCCAGCTTCATATTTACCATGCAGGTACGAAATTGGTATTGTTCTTTTCATCCAACATGTCAAAGTAGTCCTTTAACCATGCTTATCACAAGAATGTGCTTGGAGCTGTATTTATAGCATGAATGAATCTACCATATTCAAATTACAATCCTCCTGCATCCGCTGTTTGAGAGAAAACAATGCCTCCGACCAACTGGTGAGACCACTATCCAAATCTCAAAGCCGCATTCCCTGGGATGTGTTTACTTCGAAATGCCTGCGGGATGTATGTCACCCCAGGGGTGACAATTTGACTTTGTCACATGCCACAGGCATGTCTTGTCACAAGCCTGTGGGATGGAGACGAAATAGCAAAGGGCTGCATTGGCCCCATCTTTTTCTGTCATTCACATCTTCTCCCACTCGCTCCTCTCTCTCGAAACACAACTCTGAGAAACTAGGTTCCTTCAGATCCATGAGGACAAGTTGTCATTAGCACGCCACGTGTGTTTGACCCTACATTGCCAAACAAAGAATAGCCAGAGTGTCCTCGCTGCGAAAATGAAAAGTGTAGTATTTACTGTGACATATGACAGAAGAAAAACTACATAAACAGGAGATTATGAAAGTGCAGCAGCAAAAATAATGATATGCTCTACCTTTACACACAAACATTTTTTATCCTTCCCATGTCCCCCGTATTTGTGGCCTATAATCCATGTTAGAAATAAAATGATGCTGACATTTTTGCTTTCCCGACAGCAGCATGCAGAGGAAACAAGGGGTGAACAGATGGATTGCAAGGGGACATAAATGGACGCAGCTGGCCAGGAGTAATTATTCTGACCTTTCATATACAGTAAGGGTCACATTTAAATGGGGAAGACTGGAAGGTGGTGGGTGGCTGAGGAAGCAGGACAGCAAAGTTGCAGATACAATTTGCATGACAGAAAATGTCACATCCATTAGCCCAACCGGCTGCAGTCGTTATAGATACTGTTTAGACCTGATTACTCCTTTTGCACTTTTCAGTCTCACTCATCTATTAGATCTAGTGTGAATATTATATTGCACACAATAAAATGTGTGATATTTCTATTAAATAAGCTCAAGAGTTCAAACTTAGGGTAAAATAAATTCCATTGAAATTCTCTAGATTGTTCTGCACTCATGACATACAGCCTACAGCGCTGCTTCCCATTTTTGGTTTGCTATCATAATATCCCAATATTTGTCACTGAGAGACCTGGGAAGCCTTTATTCACAGCATGAAGTTCAATTGTCTTCTAACAGCAGTACGTTTAGTGGAGCACCTGCAAACGATCACCAAAATAAAAGCACTGTGAAGATGTGCCAGTCACTTCGACACTACACTGCATCAGTGCGCATATAATAATATGAGACTACACGCACCGTCGGGGGGGGGGGGGGGGGGGGGGGCGCGGCGGGGGGGGGGGGGGGGGGGGGGGGGGGGGGG
>JAUMTR010000027.1:18938893-18983587 GCA_032270685.1 Microctenopoma stevenorrisi | reverse complement strand
CACCCAACGCCCGACCCCCCCCCCCCCCCCCCCCATTGGGCTCTGTGGTTCATTTGTTAATGACACTGTGCATTGAGGACGGCTCACCGTGTTTTGATGCAGTGCAATTAAGTGTTCTACATAGCTGGATTATCCAGGGTAGAACAAAAACAAGAGTGCAAGCTGAACTACCTTTACATAACTAAAATAAATATTAACACACACACAGCAGAATGTTTTGACATTTGTGACAGAAACAAGGTGGTAGACACAGATAATTAATATAAGAGATGTTGTTTATCCATAAAACAGGTGGCCAGTTCACATTTTTACCAACATCCCCGTATATGTAACATCAGGATTTGGGACTGTTGGTCAATGGGCCGTTAGAATTTAGTTGTAATAGGTTTCCATTCTTTCATGACATTATAAAAATGGACCACTTTGCTGACGAGACGATTCAATTAAAAACAACAACTGGAGCCTTGTAAAAGAGATTTGGTATGAATTGTGTTTTGACCTGGTCCATTCATGTACAGCCATTAGCACGAGGGTCCTGTGACAGTCATGAATTGCTGCAGTCCACATGCTGCAAACAAGGAGTTCTCTTCTTTACAAGCAGCAGCAAAGACCTCAGAGTCCGACTCAGGGACGCAGGATGTAAAAGGCCGACCGTGACATCGACGGCAAATAAGTAAAAGTGCAGCTGTTTCCTGCTAATTAAACATCAAAAAGAGACAATCACAAATAGGAGCAAGGAGAACTTCAAATAACTGCGAATAACCTTTGGAATAGCAAATCAGCAACAGTGAATTACTGCTGCGCGCTTTCAACCAGAGAGATACTTCCCTGCAGCATGCGCGTCTCAACTGTCATGGGAGCTGTCAATGAGTTATCAGCTTGATGATCATAGGGGCATTTTGAAAGGATCTGCGGCCACGCTTGGTTTAATACGCATTACAGTACGTGTACACACACACACACACACACACACGCTCTGTATAAACTTTACAAAGAACAGAGTCTGCTCTGTTCCACCTGTTGTGTACTTTAGAAACGCCCGGTGGATTAACCTATCTACTGAAATCAGATAAAAACCGTTTCTTGTTCAAAGTTCTCCATCAAAAATAGAAATAAACACCTTTTTCACCAGGATCCTTGCACTGCTCGAGCGTTAGGAGGGGAACCGACCCCTTTGCTCAAAGAGGGGCTCTAAACTCTGTGGCTGCAACCAAACACAGAGCACTTTTCTAATTGTGCTCGGGAACACCTCCACTTCTATTTGTATGGGAGCAGATTCACCTCCAACGTCTGCAATTACATCATTCAGTTTTGTAGCTCCCCATATCAGGGCTGGCATTAGTCAGAGAGGCCTTTGAAGAGTCTTGTCCAAACCTTGCTCTCGCCCTCTCTCTCTCTCTCTCTCTCTCTCTCTCTCTCTCGTTCCTCCACTCCTCCCTCCTCCCCCTTCGGCAATGCCTTTGATGTTAGCGCGTGGAGCTGAGCCGAGCGTCACGGCCTCCCAGGCCTCCCCGCCTTGCCTGATCCTATCTGCTCAGGCGGCACATTCATGTGGTTTACACCCGCAGCACGACTCCCGGCAGGTATTCACCCAGCCCTGCAGGCCCCTCCCTGTTCAGGGTCCAGGCACTAGAGCTACCAATGGGGGTCAAGGAAAAAGCCAGAAGGAAGTCTGGAGGGTTTATTAAAGCCTTAAGCTGTAGTAGAGAGCTTTTATTGGCATGATATTTCACTATATTTGTAGACTTGTGATGGGAAATACTTCCCCATGACCGAATCACTCTGCACTGGCTAAAGCTTCACTGTATCAGTAATATCTGTAATCACGGTGTATGTCCACAAAAACGAGCCATGCCGCCAATAACTTCAGTATGAGCATAAAAGAGCCAATTTTGCATAAAAGAAATCTAGGACACATCTTCAGCAACAAGAAGAGGAGGAAGGGGGAAGATACAGCTTAACTGCGGCGCAGCAAGCCGAGCAGCACCCGACAAAGCAAAAGGCCCAATCCATCATACCCCTGGCCCCATTGTGTTACAGCCGGGATCTACCTCATCACAGGAACAACTACCTGCACACGTGCGTGCGTGCACACACACACACACACACTCCAAACAAGGAGCCTCCAGAAACTAGTCTTGCATGCGAGTGCGAGGTCAGAGATGAAGAAGATGGGGTCAGAGCGTCCACCACCTGAAACTGCAAACCTGTACATGACCTCATGAAAACAAAAAAAGGCTCGGGGGCGGCAGGAGTTGATTAATTGAGTTTTTTTAAGAAGCGTGTGTATTATGTACAGAGAGAAAGAACCAGGTGAGTGCGACGGATGAAGCAAGCAAACAAAAGAAGTAGGAGGACAGAATGTACGGGGCTCTAAGTATGCTGTGAAGTAGGAGGAGAGAAGGCAGATGGACTGCAGTGCTCAGAGAGAAATAGACTACTGCACAGCTACTACCTTCCGAGTCTATTGGCAAAAAAGTACAACAAAAGGGGAGGCTGGCGTTGTGGCCTTCCGTGGTTAGTCAGCACATTCCTGGCCAACAACAAAGAAAGCCTCTGCCTGGATGAGTCGCTGTGAGCATTGTCATTTCATAACCCTCGACCCCACGGCCTTTGTTTCGCAGACCCTCTGTTTGAGTGGATAAAAACGTGGGCTGAGGGAATGAACTGGGCCTTTCGGGGTCGTTTTATCCAGCGCGGACAGACACACACATCACGTCCTATTCAGAAAGTGATAAACCCACTCTGTGCTCTTCTTCATCTTTGGATTGTTACAAACGCGCAAACCTAAAGGTAGAGCGGAGGCAGGCAGTGTGGTGCTTCATCTGTGAAGGTGTGACATTCTGTTGGAGTTCTTTTCCCAGCGCCCACCATAGAAAAATCACTGCCTCCAGGCAGAGCCGGTTCAACATTTCCTCATAATTTGAGTGTACAGAACGACAAGAGATTCAAACAGATGAGATGGAAATTGGAGGGAACAACACGGGGGAATAAGGTTCCCCTGGGAGAGCCCTGTATGTCGATGAGACAGAAGCAGAGGGCACAGAGGATGACTGCTAATCTCAGAGTAGAACATCAAAGATCAGCTCGGCCACTCAAACACCGGGACCAACATGCACTTCCTCCAGGCGGAGCTGTGCAGTGGGTGAGAATGAGAGGCAAGTAGAGGAAAAAGCCGGGGTTAACTAAGAAAAACAAAGCTAAAGCTTTGAACTTTTAGAACTTGGCTATCGACCCATTTTCAGGACAATTTATGCTTTTGCTTGCAGGTTTGACATTGCTGTGGCAGAGATTTTGCAAGAAGTGAGACAGGCGGGGATTTACGACGCAGGGACTGGGGGGCACGGCGGCTTGCAGGGCGCCAGGGCACCCTGACATGCCAGAAATGACAATCCATCAGTGCCGAGTGGTAAAAGGAATTGTTGCAATCATCACTTGAAGTCACTGCCATGTGCTCCCACAGGACGCGTGACAAATTTTGGCTGCATCAAAAAGAGCAGACTGGTGACGGGGGTGAGAGTGTGTGTGTGTGTGTGTGTGGGAGGGGGTGTTAAGCAAGAGAAAGAGAAAAACAGTTTAGTCTGTTCTATTCCGAAAAGGGGAGAAACGCAGCCTCAAATTACTTTGGCTGCGACATGAAAGCGAAACACTGTAGCGGTTGAGAGACGATAGCACTTAAAATACAGCTGCGACCGCCAAGCCAATAAATGGGAAAAAAACGAAAGGCACTTTTAACCTTTTAAACCAGAGTCTGCGTACTGCTACTGTTGCTTTGGCGCTGGGAGTGGCCCGCTCCCTGGCACCTCCCGTCTGGGACCGGCCCATTACGGCCTCTTGGGGTTTCCAGCCTGTGGTGAGAAAGCGCGCTGGATGCCTTAAACCACTAAAGCTCTCATTATAGTCTAAATGCAGCGCGACACAACTCCAGCCAGCTCCAAGGTAGGAGCTCCAGTACTCAAGCTCATCGCTGTCTCAGCTCAGAACCGCCACTTTCCCCACTACACGTCCACTCAGAAGAAACCACACCATGAAGCCTCCCAGCAGACTTCACATGCACGGAGATGAAGTTCAACGGTAGAACAGCTCATGGGTGTTGGGGAAACTATAGCCTCTTCTTCCTGGAGCTGGATTCACGGGATGCTTCGCGTCCCTTCAGACAGGATGTAGGCAAAAGCCAAATTATTCCTTCTGGTTCTGGCCGACGAGCGCTATGAGTTCCATCTGGTCCTCCGAGTGCCCCTGCCACGTCCCTGCCTCAACTCCTCACTCGCGTGCTGACGGCACGGGTCTGCTGGAAATCAGAGGCAGATGAGCGCTCATGCAGAGCGCCGCAGCTCATCTCGCTGCAGGAAAGACGGTTCGGAGGCCGAGAGACAATAGAGAATGATGAGCGGCAGATGGCATTTCCCGTCACATCAAGCGCTTTCCAATCAACAATAATGGTTACGAGCGAGTGTGAATAAGCTATTCCTGAAACTAGGTTATCAGGACGTCTAGAAACGGAGCGTTTCCCCGTTTGCAAGTACCAGCTGGCGTCGTCATCCCGAGCACGCGAAGGTGTCCGTGTTCACACCTTTCAACTCAATCCGGGGATGACTCCAGCGAAGCACTGCTGGCTTTTCATTTCACCGGGATATTTTCATTCCTGTAGGTTAATCAGGAGGTATTTCAATCTGGGGCAGGAGGTGAATACCATTAACTACCTAACAGGATGAGCAACCTGCAGACCTCTGGCTGCCAAGAATCAGGGCGAAGAGCCGCTGGTTTCAACAGCCTTGTAAAGTGGTCACAGGGAAATGCCCGCCGATACACGCCGTCTCATTTGATGACAGAATGATTTAAGGAGAGTGATTATTAGATGGAATCCAACGACAGTAATTAGGAAACTGGTTTGGGAGGTCTAGCGTTTGGCACTGTGGTAAGATCTGCACCATTGTGCTCCCCCCTCTCCGAGTAGAGCGAGAGGCAAATTAAAATAATGTATTATTCTTGGCCTTTTCGCTCTCTGCAGGCCGAGACGAGCAGTGGCGAGCTTTGAGGAATTAGCAAAGGCGAGTAGTGGCGATCGGAGCTGGGTCTTTGCTCAGGAACACTGCCAAGCCCCCACCTTTCCCCCGGGTTTGAACCCATACCTGCTGAGGTCTGGCCACCACAGTGCACACAAGAGAGGAGGAGCACGGGAGAAGACAAGAAGGCCAAACCAAACAGCCTATTCATTCAAAAACCCTGAAGATGAAGCTGCAGTAGTTGCAGAGGTCGCGGACACTGAAATGCACAAAACAAACTTAAGATTTGCGTTCAGCCCGAATTCCAGTGTAACACTATATCCGTTACAACGCCGCAGCTAATTCCCCATGTCACCGTAATGTTATTTCAGTGGAGTATAGAACTTGATACCAGTTTTAAATTATACTGCTCAGGTTGTACGGCTGTCATTTGTTGTCACTTTCATCTTTCATAAACGTACAATATATGACTTAAGAAATCCAAGACAGTGTGCCGTGCTGGACAACCTGCCCCTCATTATAGCCTGACAAAATGTGAGCCTCCAAGTGGTCAGGAGCTATGTTAGCAAAGAAAGCAAACCCAAATAGATGTGGTCCTTTCTGTGCGGGTACTGCCTGGCACCACACGGCCATCGCCGCGTATAAACAGGATCCCCACATATCATCTTGTCTTTCACAACAAGAGCCTCCGTTTTTAGGACAACAAAGACGCGTGCATACGTGCTGCTGTGCAGCTGAAGCAGAGAGCCGAGTGGCGAAGGGAGCGAGGGGACTGGGAGTGTGCTGCTGGCTGTGTCATTTCAGCATCGGCACATATTAACAGCAATCCCACTGTGCAAACGACTTGCTGTCTTAACTCATTGCATATGACAGCTGATGGCAGCGCAGGGCGGCTGCAGAAACAGTTGAGGTTTCTTGCGGTGAAGCCTACAGCACACACTTGATGCAACGTGGTGAACTTGATTAAACTCACATGGGTATTTTGCAGCATCTAAACAGCCCGGCCCCTCGATTCTCCATCTCCACAGGCTGCTTTGTAACCTGCCCTCTCACTGCCGACCAATGAACTCACGGAGCTCAACCGTTCTTTTGTTTGCAGCCTCAGACATAAACCCAACATGTAAAGAAACAATAATCAAGTCACACAGTTATATTTTCATCTCTCAGTGATGACTATTAGGACGACAACAGCAAACCTGTTCTCAATTAACTTTACATGTGACAACTTCAGTTTACACACGTGTAGATGAAATTATACGAGTTTAAAAAGTTGATGTTACAGGCCACACACACACACACACACACACACACACACACACACACACACCGAGCTTCCAGTCAGGCCTGAAAGATGAATCCATCCCTACACTCAGGGCTATGTGAAGAAAACGATCATGAATGATTTCATGTTAGTCACATGACAAAGCTTTTTAAGTTCAGGGGCCCAGTAGATTAAGCAGGAGTCAGAAAACTTCAAAGTGAAGAATGGCTTCATGTTTGAAGGGATGGTTGGTCCGAGCAGAACCAGCTGCAGCCGGTGCACTTGTCCTGAAATTAGAAATAAAAAAAGGAACTAGACCGCGTCTTCCGCGATGACTCAAATGCTCGTTGCGTGCTTTTCTAAATGTATATTTGAAGTCTTGCGCAGGCGTTAGCGGGCGACACGCAACGAGCGGCGGGACGTTCACACGCTGCTCCAGCCGATACAAACAAACAGTCCGCCATTAAAACCAAACTTTCCGCTTCTATCAGGATGTCTTTGACCAGAAACCCGCCGCTGGAGCGGACAGACCGCCCGAACCGCGACGCACAAACAGCCGCGTTGATGCGCTCGGGAAACGCGTCAAACGCCGCTCGCTTAAGTTTCCAAACTTTCTTTATGTGCGTGTGTGTGTGTGTCTGTGTGTGCGTGTGTGTGCGTGACGGCGGCGGGGGTTTCGTAATCTTTTCGGAAAGCTGCTCCCAGCAGCGTGTGTGCCCGTGTGTCGGCTCTAACCCCACCAGCAGCCGCTCGGAGCAGCGACGGCGGCGCCTGCGAGCGCATGTTCGTTTCCCTGGGAATGAATTCCACAAGATAGGAGCCATCTTGTGAGCTCTCAGTACCATCCTCTCTCACACACACACACACACACACAGTACACAACTCTGTCAGCCACCACAAGCCTCTGTGGAAAAAGTTTCACGAAGGGCAGCCTGGTGAACTTCCAGCCCGGGTCCCGGTGGTGTGGCCCGGGGACTGCTGCTTGTCACCCCCCCCCCCCGTCACTGAAAACATAGACACTTTGCACGTACTTGAACGATCTCCCCCTCCGCGCTGATAGTGGCTCCTGCTTTGGAGAACCGTCCCTGCAAGCCAGTCGTGTAAGTCGTATAATCTCCATTGGGACTGGACTCGAACAGAACCACTTCCACAAAGGCAGTATCCTTGGCGAAGACGGCACCAAGAGAAGCAGCGACCACCAGGATCAGCAGGACCACCGAGTCGGGTACGCGATCTGAGCCTCTCCTCGGTGAAATCATCATCTTGCCGGCTGGATCTGCGCCGATCGGGACATAATTTCTCACGGATGAATGGGTCGGGGGGAAGTGAGAGAGGTCCGCTCTGTGCGCGCTGGAGGCGATGCGGCAAAACGGGCGAAATCGGGCAAGAACAGCGGAGTCTGGGCTGAAGCGTGTTTATTTCACCACTGCGAGCCTTGTCAATTACACAGCCTGCAAACGCTCCCTCTCTCTCTCCCCCTCTTTCTTTCTCACCCTCCTCCTCCTCCTCCTCCTTTACAAAAGCGGATCTCCTTTGATCTCCAAACACGTGATTTTTTTTCTCTCTCTCCCAAAAGGGTTCTATCCCCACCCACCAATCTTTCTGACCCTCTCCTCCACACTCCCCGCTATGAAGTGCCAGCACTCAGTTAAGGAGGCACCGCGGGCCTCGCCGCGCCGCGTTGCGCAGACGTATTGTTCGGAACCGCGGACGTTGAGCGTTTGGGTTTGAGTTGCTCTGGGTTTGTTGGGTTGACTATGAAGCCGAGGTTTCTCAGGGCCGTCGGGGCGACTCCGCGCTGCGTGCTGGAGTCTTCTCTCCAGTTTGACGCGTTTCTCGCTGTCGTACCACCTTAAAACAAACACAACCCTCTTCAGGACGCTTCATGATTTAACCGGGCTAATTTTTCAGTCCGAATGAGAGCTGCAGGTTTCAACCTAGTTAACAGCTTTCAACGTGTCTGTCACATATGGTAATTATTTTAACATGTATTTATTTTGTTCCAGAATAAAACAGCAATTGAAGTTTTCCAAAGGGAAAATCGGGACATTGGTCTAATTATCTGTGAAGGTTCTCAGTCATCCGGGTCATGGTTCTCTCCAAAAAGGTTTTATCCAAAGCAACAGGACTAGTTTGGTTTCTTCCTACGCTTCCATTCCTGAGAACGTTCTCTAGTCTAAAATATTCCTTGTGCCCATGTATGGGTTCCTAAATGGGCCCCCGACCCTCTTTAAGCTGTGACGGTTGATGGTCTTTGATAGTCTTATTATAAAGACACAGAATCCTCCCAAAGAAAGCGAAGCAGCCATAACAGATGAGCATCACAAATAATAAGCAGAAAGAGAAACTCGATGATATGATGCAGGTCATGTCAGGTATTTACCTATAGACCCATGTTTTTCAGAATCTGTCCACACTTGTCCACCTGCATAACACACTGGGTTTGTTGTGCTGGTGACGTTTTCATCCTCGTTTTTTATCAGCATTTTTATTAAGGAACTTCATGTAAACACGACAACACTTTACTGAATGAGGTAACAGCAGTGTGTGATCCATCCATCTGTAGCCATCAGTTTCATCATCTGCTCTGTAAAATATGATTTCTGTTTTACTTTTCAATCATTCTCCGCTCAGAATAAAGTGTCTATATGCTGCTCAGGTCCTGCAGAACGTCTCCTGCATGGTGCCTTTTCCTCCAACGTGTCAGACTGTTCGTTATGTCGCTGCAAGTTAAGCACAAGAGACACTGGGAGAGTCGATGAACGCTGGCTTTGCATTCCTGCCAGAGACGATTTGAATCCTTGTGCAACCTGAACCATTCATGAAGCTGTACCATGCACGTGGATTCCTGCATCTTTAATGGATGTCAATTACACGGATGTGCATTTAGTTCCCAGTTTATAGGAAGAACGTTTTTAATTAAACTATTAGATAACATAATGAATGAATTTAGATAATACAACACTGAAAAGATCTGTTTCCAATACTTCTACCAAAGTGTCCAAGCGAGCGGTGAGCTCTGCACAGTGATAGATGAAAACAAGGTCTCATCTTGCTGTCAGCTGTGTGGCAGTGTGATTATGAAAACCAGTTGTGAGGACTTTTTAGGTCAAGAATGCAGCCGCCATTGGAAGAAAGTTTGATGGTCAACATGTGTTCGGACTGTTCCGCAGCCAGAAAACAATTCAAAGCTGAGCTTAAGAAGTTGTTCAGCGCCTCCAGCGTGACAATAATTTACAGATTACATTGGACGTCACATTGTTTTATGAATCCTGATCCACACCATATGTCCCGTCTTGTGACACTGAACAGTTTCAGTTTCTTTGGCTCTCTCTCACACATGAAGTACAGGCACATATCTGAGCGCTGAAATCCATAAATGATGGGGCTTTAAAAGCACACAGACCAATGATGCAACTCCAGTGGTTTTGCTTTATCAGCTTACCACCTTTTCGGGATGCAGGTATTCTTCCTCTTTTGCTGCAAGCCTGCCCTCTGCTGGTCGCCATGAGTTCACAGAGGGGTTTGTGAAGCTGCAGTCTCAGTGTTTAACTTCTTTAAATGAGCTCCTCACACGGTTTAGATTACGGGCTGTTTCAGGAATTGCTTCAGGAATAGGCCTTATTCTATCTTCATTTAGCAGCAGCTGTGGAAACTCTCCTGACACTCGAGTCTCTCCGCGCCAGTGTCTAAGCTCAGGCCGCCCTGAGAAGAATCAGCTGTCTACGTGTTTGGGCTGAGGGAGTGCAGAGGATGAGAATGGCTTCAGTGGATGATGGCTCGACTATCTCACCCATCTGGCTGAGGAGACGTCTGAGGACTTTCTTTCTGTTAGTTCTTCTGGCTTCGCTGGCTCATCGAGGATGTTTAATGTGATGTTAGAAAGCTGTGCAGCTCTTGCTTCTCATCATGTTCAGTTTTTGCTCAAACATTGTATTATCTTAGAGCAAACCTAGCTAGAGCCAAAACAAATAGTTGATTAAGCAATTATTTAATCAACCCAAAAATCTCAGCATCATTTTGGTAGTTCATCAAATTATGAACCAAAACACAGTCTACACTTTTTAACTGCTTTGTACTGGTTTACGTGATTTTAAACAATATTATCAGTTTTAGGAGATTTATTGATGTCAAGTGCTGCAATGTCAAGCTTGTGAGTGTAAATTATTCTAATGTTTTATTTCTAAATGGAATATAATGCTTTTATTTATGCTAAATGATGTTTTCTTAATGCTCTCCTATAAACACAGTGTGTCCTCACGTGTCTGTCCATCATGTGGGTGAGCTGCTCCTACAGATGTCTATGCATCATCATCATAAAACTGGAATCATGTTGTTCCTTTGTCCCTCTTTAAAAGCTGTCATTGTGAATAACACTGTGTCCTGAATTGACCTGCCCAGATAAATAAATATGAAACACTAGTTCATGAGTAACTAATAATAACCAAAGGGAACATCTGACTGTGTTTGAGAAGGGCTTTGGCACAGGACTGTGTGTACCAACCGGGCTCCAGTCCTCCCATGTGAACTGTCCTTTTGTTGGCATGGTGCTGACGCTATGTTTCAATGAAGAAAGGAGATGATGAGGAGGGGGAGCGTTTACATTCATGGCTCCCAGAAGAGCGCATCAGTGCAGCATATTATTACATAAAGCAATTAGGGGGCCCATAGCCCTCAGATTGTGGGAGCTGCTTTCCCCATGATGCCACAGTATGGTGATGACTATTGACTCCAGCCGGCTGTTCTGTTGCATGTTTGCAATGATGTCACTGCACAAATCCCAGTGGGAAACTCTCATGAAATGTTCTGCAATCAATTACAAGAGGACAGGAGGGGAAAAACACCAGCACTGAGGGACGGATGGCTGAGAAGCCCTTTGATAATAATAATAATCATAATAAAGGCGTTATTTATGGAGTGTCATCCCAAACATGTGCTCTCATGAAGACGTGACATTGAGGGGGCTGTGATCCATATTATTATAAAAGGAGTTTATCAAATGGACAGTGTGAAAGTGGTGGGATGGAGAGAATTAACACATGGATCTGAAGCTCCTATTGGCTTTTATACAGCATCGCAAAAACATTTCAACTCCTTCTGGTCCACTCTCACCACTTGTTTTTGAGCCACTGCAGCTATAAAAACTCCTGGTACACCACGTGCCCCTGCATCGAGCGGCAAACCGAGCAGCTGCAGCACAGAAGAAGATTCAGCAGCTGAACAACTATTTAGCATTAGCTAGAGACCGTTTGCCATATTGCTCTGTGAGACTATGTAGCTTTGGGAGAAATCAGAAACACTTTCTTCTAGAAATGACAAGTTATTTTTTTTTTTCTAAACTCATGACTCTGTTATGTTGTTTTTACTTTAGTTAAAAAGTACTTTTACTATAGTCCTACCTAGAATGCATAAGGAAACATAAATTAGATATTGGTGTTTAGCGGGCAGTAGATAATAAATGAGTAAATAAGTACAGCTACTTTCTGCTCTTACATCATATTAAACATTTTCTATTGTTGTGATTTATGGCCACTGAGGACATAATAAATTAAGACTTTTGTACAGAGATTGTATGAATTGGAGAAAAATCTAATCAAAAATACAAAGCTAATAGTTAAATGCTAATGAAGATGTATTTGAAAGCTCTTCCAATTTCACCGTACATATGTCGACCAGACAAAACAATCTGAACCTGCAAAAGATACAAACATTTCATGCAAAGCTTTATGAATGTAATTTTATCTGACCAAAGATTTTGCTCAGATAATTATAATTACAGGATCGACTTTACAGTGGACGATGGCATCAATCACCTACTTTCTTAAAGTGTCCAATTTTCAAACAGCTCATAACTAAGTTACGGGCTTTGAAGTCCTAACTATTCAGGGGCTCGGTCCTTTCTGGTCATATCGTCCCCCTCTGATCTAGCTAGAGGGTGAAAGTTGACTTTGAAGTGCAGACTAGGCCAGGGGGAGGTATTTCGATGGGCCCCTAGTTCAGTTGAGGGGTAAAGTTACAGCCGTAAGGGGAAGGGAGAAAATGAGAGAGGAAAAAGAGGTGAGGGGAGAGAAAGAGAAGAGGGCTGCAGGCTTTTGCATGAGGCACCTGTATGTTTGAGGCTTGCAAGAACAGGTATGTTCCCAGGGGTTAGGGGCTTTGGAGAATTCAAAGTCATATCAGTCAACTCCAATGTTCATAACCCATTTTGAGAAGTGAGGAGGATGGGGGGGATATGATGTTGATACACTCACACGGGCGGAAACTTGTTCTCAAAGGAGTGGATGGATGGATGGAATCAGTACTCTCTCTCTCTCTATCTCTCTCTCTCTCACACACACACACACAGATGATTGAATGAATGCGGTGGCTCACTTTTCTTCCCTTGGTGAAAAAAAAGACATCGTTTACATAAAAAAAAGGGCTGAAAACGATCTATTTTACAGCTGCGAGCAACGTAGAAACAATATTTGGGTCATCTTTAGTGTGATAAAAAAATGGAGAATACATTAAAAAATGAGACTGAGTGAGTGGCTGATGTCCTCATCGATGATCAAAGAGTAAAAGAGTGAGTACAGTTTGCCTGGTGGCGACATGACAGGAAAGTGGATGAGGAAACCAGTGGAAACAGGAGATAGATGACAAACCCTGAGGAGAGCCTGTGTGTGTGTGTGTGTGTGTGTGTGTGTACTGTGTAAGTCTGCCATGTCTGGTAACTTCCTCCACTACAAATCTCAACTGTTCAAAAGTTGCACTGGCGCATACGTTTTTGTCTTCATAACCATAACCACAAACGTAAATTACATGGGCCTGTTTCTATGGTAACTAGCAGGAAATATTTATGTGCAGTGAGTATCAGTTCACTACGGGGTTGTGGAGATTTAAGGGGGGAAATATGAGGAAAGACGAGACAGACTAATCCACCTGAAAGACTGACACCACTCTCTCAGGCTCCTCAGCTGCTGGATGCTCCACTATGTGGTAACCTGCCGAGACGCGGTGTGCTGTGAGCTTACTGAGCGGTTGTGCAAGCACTGAAAGACGCAGCTGGACACCTAAAGCAACTGAAGGAGGGTGAGCGGTGCTGCAGGCTCAGGTGAACACACACCAGCATGTTTTGCATCTGTTTGGTCCCAGACGTGCACAGTCAGCCAACATGTATATCTGAACTCTTCACACCAGATCATCAGCTCTGAGTTACTATCGCCTCTTAGTGCATCTCCTGTGTCTCCATCTCTCCGCAGGATTTCCCTTTACTTGCCGATTCTCCATCACTCTCTCTGATGGTTTGACATATTCCCAAACCTCCCATTTGACTTCACCCCTCTTGTTTCTGGCTGCACGCACGGATCATCCCTCCGGGGAGTGTGTCACAGCGCCATATCCCAAACAGCTAAATCTCCAAATGAAAAGATCAGTCAGAAATAAGGAATATTGGTTTTGCGTGAGACGACATGCTGACACACAGTGCAACACTTTGCCACATGTGCCACCAAGTGGTTGGGTGGCAGCAGAGATGCAAGGATGGGGGTTGGAGTGAGGGATGACTGGAAAACCGGTCAGGGAGAGCGCTGTGGTTTACCATGACTGAAAACAGATCATCTTCCCTCCTGGCTCTCTTTGATGTCTGTGAGACTTATTTTGTTTTCTGCTGATTTTGTGCACACACACACACACACACACACACGCTCACACACACACACATACACTGCAGCGCAGGATCTAGTAGAAGGAGACATCAAAGGGACTTCAGTTCAAACTAGTAGCCGGTAGACACAAATTCAATTTCTTCAGAGAATCAGATCTATGCATGAAGCAGCAGCTCACTGACGCATTACTGTTTTAAAATCATTAGAACTTAACCTGATTTTCAACTCAGATGTGGGACAAACTTCTGAAGCTCTGTAACTCTGGAATTTCATCACCTTGAACTTCGAAACAGCAGCTGACAAACTCATCTAAGTTCCATTCACTCACAGTTGTGGAACTTTTGATCGTATTACACGTCCCTCCTCGGCAGATGGAGTTCACATAGTTGCAAACTACGGGTTGCAAAACTCCTCGTGGTGAAATCATTTCGTCAACAGCATTAGATGATTATACTGTATCATTAAAAACAGCTAAAAGGATTCAACACTTAGGACAGTTGTAGTCAGAGCAGACGTTCATTAGTATCTAATTAATTTAATTATGGTCAATATGCATATGTTTGAAATAAACATAAAAAAAGGTACTGACAAAATGACTCATTAGATTCCATTAGTCCTGAAAAGACATTTAAATGGTTGCTGCTGTGTTGTAGAGCTTTGACATAGGTTCTCTGGGATCGACCCAGTTCAGTGAACTTTACGTGACAGGAGGCAAACCATTAAATAAAATCATGTCATGTTTGATATTAGTAAATAAACAAATATAAACACTTCTCGCTCACCATCTGCCTCTGGAATGTTATGGCAACGTTTGACAAACCAAATTTGAGACACATAAAGTTTATTTTAACCATTCAACCACTGCTCAACGTGTCCGGGTGTGTAATGAGCTGCTCCAAACACCAGGTGGCAGTATAACGTGTGATTTCTGCGTGAGCTGTTCACTCCACGCTTGAACCAGCAAGAATGACAAGTGGGTGTGATGGGGCAGGTTCCTTTTTACGCCCTACAACCGTCCTGTTGCAGGATGCGAGCACCGTGCATATCTGACAGTCAAAGAAAGAAAGACGCAAGTTAAGATGAATAAACTTAGTAGTATGAGTTTCATCATCGAGAGCCTGTTTTTTTCCTTGTCTCTGTGTTGCATTGCATCAACATTGCATCATAGTTTAGTCAGATCTGTCCATGCACGATATTGTGAAAAAGTCACAGTTACAATCATTTCCTGTATTTTTGCTGACTTGTAATCTGCTTCATCTGGCACAGCAAACAATTTGTTGTCTCTTTGGAGCGACTGCCCTTTCGTTTTGTACCAACTGGCAGCATCAAGGTCTCTCTGAAGTGTACCTCCTTAAAACCAGGCAGACAGAACAGGCCTGTGCATCATCTGTCAAATTCCAACACAACTATACTCATCTGTAAAGGACAGGAACCGTATTATATTGAGATGTTCAAAGTGACCAACCACCAGCAGCAGGTTGCACGGTCTTGACCATTTGTATCTCAGCGTTACAGCACTGTTGCTGGCACGTAGTGGTGTTGTTGTTGTTGTTGTTGTTAGTCTGCCAGTGCAGTGTGCGAGCAGAGTAAATGTGGCCCATCAAACAAAACGGGCGCTACGTCAGCTCTCTGTACCAACAAAGCACGGCTTATCCGGGCAGACAAAGTGCTTGCAGAGACGCTAAGACAATTACAGAGAGGACGGACAACAAGCATGTCCCACTGTTTGAATTTAGGTCAGTTTGTATTGGAAGAAGTGTGTTGTTTTCTGTGATGTCTCTTAGTTAATGGCAGATTTGTCATTTGGCACAGAAACTGTATAATGAATGGATTAATTAAAAATGTATGGAGCATCAATGATAAAGAGAATTTTTTTGATCCATGAGCCGCGCTGCTGAAAGCCGTTAGGGCCTCGTCTGTTTTCCTGCCGGCTTACACAGAGATGTTCATGCAAAGTAGTAGATGCCTTATCTGTAGATTAGCTGCCACAAACTGAGATGCACTCACACACACACACACACACACACACACACACACTCACACAGATAAAAAAGGCAACAGACAGCAGAGTAACTGTAAAGAGATATCAGACCTGAATGAGTTACGGGGCGAGTTGCTGCAGCGTCAGTTGCTTCGGTGTTCTGCAGCTAGTGAACAGCTGCAGAGGCTTTAACACTTGCAAAAGACAACATTACACGGGAAATTACAAGCATGAACAAAATGGAAGGATGCATCGACGACAGTGCTCAATAAAGGACCCGGGGGAGAAAAAGCACATAAATTACATTTATAGCAGAAAACAAAAAACACTTTCAGTAGTGAAGTGACAGAAGATGGAGGGTGTGGGAAGGCTCCAGTCCAAACAAACACCCCAGTGGATTATGGGTGGGGAGGAGGTATAGGCAAACACCCCCGTGCAGCTGGCTGCTGTCCCAAGGTGTGACCCTGCTAACCCCTATTGTCCAGCACAGCTTTCCACTATCACACCGATGTTTACATCAGTGCCCGCCCTGGTAAGCACATACGGGTGTTACTGTCCTCCTCTGCATGTCATGACTTCACTGTAGGAAGCAGATCTTTCCTGGAAAACAAACGATAGTAGGTTTACAGCAGCCTTTGATTAAACATGCCCTGGGATTTTGTTCTTAATTCAATCATGGGTGCTGGAGCTGAGGCATGCTGCGCTCTAATAATAATGTTGTTTTTAATCATATTAATTATAATTAAGAGAGAGGGCTACGGGGGTGGGGGGGTAGGGGGGGCAGTGTAGAAAACGACTGATGATAATTAAAGCTGCTACATATTCACATTTTCAAGCCAAGAATTTCTGATTGTTTGGATTTCAAACACTTAAAGATAGGATCCTGTATTTATTTTAACGTCATGAATTTAATGGAGGTGACAGAAACATTGAGAACATTTAAGTGTCGTTATTGGAGGGCTGTTTGGACAGGTAGGTATCACTCTACATTTACAGCTGGTGTACAGCCGTTTGTCCACAATATGCATTCTTAATTTGGAAGGCTTAGTTATCTCTTACACCACAACTTAAAGTATGCATGTCACCATCTGGAAGACATACAGTAAGTGCAATTCACACACCCTGAGAAGCTTATTTATGCTTTGGGGACTGGTGCAGTTTCAAATGTGGCTTGTGTGGTCCACCCACCTTAATCACAGGCTCCAACTTTGAGCTCTAGGGAGGATCCCCACTTGTGCATTTGTGAATATATTTGTGTTTGCACATGTGTGTGTGTGTGTGTCTGTCTAAGTACGGGCTGAGCTCAGTCTAGCAGCCAGGGCAGACCGTCTTGAAAACAATACCCCTTAGAGGCTGCAAGGCAGATTAACTGAATTCAGGACGGGTAACCATTGATTTAAGGCTGACACAGCAAACATGAGTTGGTCAGTGTCATGTTCACATAATGTTGTTGTTTAACGGGAATTAATTTAGATTCAATTAAACTTCACTCCGGCCTCCCTATACTAAAATATGTCTTTGCTTCTAGGTAAAAAAACCTTGCTCATATGGCCCCCCCAGGACTTCCCCAGATGGTATCATTCAAAATGACAAACTAAACAGAGAAATTACATCATGAGATTTTTTTATTACAGGCAGGACAGATGTGATAATCGTGTATCCTGACTACAATGACAGGAGGGAAAGAAGGGGAAGTAGAAAATTAGAGAAGTTGCAGATACTGTCGTATTTCTGGATACACTGAGCTACGCTAAGCAGCAGGCTGCGTGTTCTTTAACAGATCAATAACACAGACTTCATGTGTGTCATCATTTGTTGAAGCTATCTATATTGTTGGTATACAACAAAAGTTATTATTTTGCAATAATAATACACATTTATAATAAATCCCTACTTATGCACACTGGAAATGAAAAAGTAATAAAACTTAATTGTGTTTTTAAAAAAGAAAAATCCCTGAATTTAGCTGAAATGAAAAGACAAATTTTTGAAATTTTGTTCTTGTTCAGCTTCCCACTCTGGGTTTAACATAACTTGAGAGCTACACAAACATAACAGGTCAGTTTACTGATAGCAAATGTGACACTCGTCTCCCGCATGACGGGAAATCCCCAGACCGACTTTCCAGGTCAGAAATACCTAACTGTGTTTCATGTTGTGGTCAGAGGGTAGTTTATAACATTAACTGTACTCATGACTGACGTAAAAAAAACTAAAAAATAGGGAATGTTTAAAAGGAAGTTCAAATTTTTATATTTGTTTTAAAGTCTGAGGCTTGTTACTATTAAGAGAAGTTCGACCTATCTGCGACACACTAACCGGCCACTCGAACGCCTGTCACCAACTCTACTTCATTAACAACCACTTCTTACTTTTTGCTAAAACTGACAGAAAGGTGTTTATTAATGGGTTGTAGTTGGTGGTGGAGTTAACATGTGTTTCTAATATTTTATTTTGTTGTCCCATCACGTATGTAAATAAGACGTTTTACCATCAGCTTCAACAAAACCTGAGAAATTATGACCTTGTAAAACTTGAACTCACAGCCGAGCTGCACTCGATTTGATTTGGACTGCATTCGTTTGTACAGGTGTACCCAATAAAGTGTTCTACTCTCTGTAGAGTTGAAAATAAAGCACATCCTGTATTCAAATCCTGTTTTCAGTCGTCAGTACCAACCTAACTCCGACACACACCATTATAAACCCCTGTTCTCACTTTCTCTGGTGTTGATTCTGTAGTGATGGTAAAGCTCTGCAAACAGGTCAGTGTTTGCACTAGCTGCTGTACTTACTCCTCCTGAGGTGACAGACTAAAAGGGGCTGAAGCAAACAACAACTGTAACCACATACTGTAGCGTTTTCGACTGTTTTACATGACTGTTCTACACACACAAGCGTGAGTCGAGGATCAGGTCCTTTGACGTCTGCTGTGGATGTTTTTCGAGTCTGTCATGGTCACAGTCATTTTCTTTGCTGTGGTTTTCTGAGGCAGCAGCTTGAAGGTGACTCTAACAGACTGGGCAAATTAATTAAGAGGGCTGGTTCTGCTCTTGGTGTGGAGCTGGACCCTCTACACATTGCATCTGAGAGGAGGATGAAGTCCCGAGTCCTGGAAAATCCCCTCCACTTCAAGATGTCCTGGCTGGACAGAGGCGCACATTCACCCAGAGGCAGATGGATGTCAAGTGCTCCACAGAGAAGCACAGGAGATCATTCCTGCCTATGACCATCAACCTGTACATCTCATACATGTATCATATTTACACAGGACTGCAACCTATTTTTGATTCATTGTTATTATGACCTATTTTCACTCTATAAATGGAGTATTTAGTATTTGTCTGGAGTATTTGTGATTATGTTTCTTTGTATTTAAACAGAGCTGTAACGTGTCAAAACTAATTCTCCTCTGGTATTAATATCCTTTCTGAAACGCAAAGATGGTTGACAAACTAAAGAGTTTCATTTCTTACAGTTGCTGTTTTTCTCTACACAGTCTTAGTATCACGGTTGTAAACTATGCTCGTGGCATCGCTATGTCTTTCACAGCACTCTCGGGTCAATAGATGTGGTAAAGTAAACGATTTACGTCTCCTTTTGTTCAAAGTTCAAAAATTGAGTTGTTTCCGTCACCACATCCAATTGTTTCTCTTAGATTATAAAGACCTACCTATGTATTGTGTTACATCACTTCTCCTTATGCAAGCAAAGTTCCAGTGTCATTAAACACTTGTTAGACAAACCGTATATGATGCTCAATATCAGTAAAGACCACCATGTATCAAATATGTGCTTTTACAAGTTTTAGGGACTCACCTAAACTGAAAAAGTCTCATGGATTAACATTAGAAACCACTGAGCACATCTGTATGACGCTACAACAGGATTCATGTGGCAATAACATACTGCTCAATGTTGTCAAGAATTTTTAAAAAGCACGCAAAAAACACCTTGACTCGAGGACGTATCTGCTCAATCAGCAGGAAACAGGAAATCACTTAATCATTTCTTGGAAAAACAGCACAGAACAGAGTAGTAAAGCTTGTTCTAGACAAGAATGAGGAAACGTAAGTGTAGAAGCCAGACCAGAGAGCTTTAAATAAGAAAGGTCAGGTCATTTAGAAAAATGAAAACTTCTCCTGGCATTTGTGCCTAAAAATTGACTCACAATTTTTCCGTTGTGTCTTGCACAGTTTATCTAAATGTAAAAAGAGGCTTCGGCCAAGTTAGTCAAATGAAGGAGATATCTCACGATGAATTTAAAAGTGAGTTCCCTTTAAAACCTTGCTCTGTAGCAAAACAGAGAGGTAAAGGAATAGTATACTACACAAAGAAACTTTGAAAATATTTTTTGCAAGACTCTAATTTGGGCTGATGTCACGTTCAGTTGCATCAAAAAACATTAAAAGCCAGAATGAGCAGCCTGAGTGATTACAGCAAACAGAAACGGTTTTAGTTTTCACACGAGCACCTGTCTACTGTTTCATGACAAACATGAGAACGTCCACACTCTCAATGTGACAGTTTCCCTTAAAACAACAGAAGGTGCCTTCTGCTTGTCTTCCATTCAGGTTGCATGAGCACATGACATATGAACCCTGCTGAATGCACAAAACTCCACATCATCATCATCATCATCATCATCATCATCATCATCACAGTGAAAGTACCGCAAATGTGTCAAGGTACTGATGTGAGCAAGTGTGCATGGGTAAAATCTGATGCAACCTTTGGAAATGGGGATGCAAGAAACAAAACACCCTGTTTACTCTCTCCCTATTCGAACTGTGAAGACACGCCAACAGTGCAGAGTCTGTGACAGGAAGGAATGTTGAAGTGAATGGACAGAAAACTGCTGCTAAAAGCACAAATAGTTGACGCGAAAGAGAAAATAACAACAGTCTTTAAGGGAAATTACAACTTCTGAGGAACGCAGGGTAATTTTACTTTACGGAGTAAAGTTACATCAGCATGTCGACCAATCACAGTGCGCTGGCCGATTGCGTCAGAGCCTCCGCCAGCCAACCAGGTGTCACCACGACAGTAGAAAAGAGCGCAGACGCAGCTCCTCGTCTTCAACAGTTGAGAATTACCGGGCATCGGGTGACCAGGGAAACCTCAAGGTTTCCTCAGAAATTAATAAGGATACCCGGTTATTTCTGATTTTACACACCACCACTAGGATATTTCAACATGGTGGTGGTAGCAGCAGGGACCGGAGGAGCCCACAAAGTGCTCCTCATATCCGGGAAACATGCCGGCTCCTCCAGCGGCTCACAGACAGGCTTCACCCGGCCCATCTCTGTGGTTTTACCGTCAGCGGCCAGCCAGGCGTCCTCGGATTCAGACTCCAACACCTCTACTGGGCCGCCGATACGTAAACGACAGAGGCTCACACACTTGAGTCCGGAGGAGAAAGCACTTCGCAGGTCAGTTAAAGAAAAGTATATTCACCATTATATTCTATTCTAACTGTTGAATTTTCAAGCGACCATTGTTCCAGTGTTTACGGTAATGACACGCCCAAAGATACCGATCCCTTTAAATCAAGGACAGAATAACGTCTACATGTTCGTAAGTGGGCCATTTGGTCTAACGTTGGCCCAGGAGATGGTTAAACGTCTTCAGTGTGTCACCTTTGGACTTTGAGCCAGCTTGTCAGTGTGGACCCGCCCGGCTCAGCAGCCTGATGTGTGCTGGTGTGCATGCGTGGCAGGAACATGGCGGGTCACTGCGCAGCGCTGGGAACCCAAGTTATGTCAGGGGCTTATTCATGGAAAATGTGCTGCATTTCTTTAAAAAAAAAAACCCTTCCTTATTTTTTCCCCAGGAAACTCAAGAACAGAGTCGCAGCGCAGACTGCCAGAGACAGGAAGAAAGCCAAAATGGGGGAGCTGGAACAACAGGTCCTGGAGTTGGAGCTGGAGGTAAACTGTCCCTCTCAGACAGGGGTGTGACCAAAAATGCGAGACCCTCTTTAACAAGAAGGGCCCCAGTTTCACCCCCGTCCTGTACACTTCACAAAATACAGAGCTGCACACATCGACTTTAATGATTACCGTCTATTCTCTGTCGCGGCTGTTCCATTTCTAGTTTTGGTCGGTTTCACTCTGCACTTAATGACATACAAGGTTCAAGTGCTAACATCTGTTTCCTCCCCCCCCCCCCCCTCTGCAGAATGAGAAACTTCACATTGAGAACAGGCTGCTTCGGGAGAAGACGAGCGGCCTTCTGACAGAAAATGAGGAACTGAGACAGAGACTTGGCTTGGACACACTCGACACAAAAGACAAAGTAAGGCTGTGATACAAACAGCAGAGGTGCAGTTGGGCGTGATCGGCCAAGTTGATCGCTGACCTTTCCTTTGTGTTTGTCAGGTTCAGGTTCTGTTGTCCACCGGGAACGACGCAGGTTTGGGGATCGGGTCTTCTGAGTCCGCAGCACTCAGGCTACGTGTGCCTCCGCAGCAGGTGCAGGCCCAGCAGTCTCTAAATCTGAAGACTTCTCAATGGATACAGACAGTCCTGACACTACAGACAATGAGGTAAGGGTCTGGTAAAGGTTTAGATCTGTGAAACGACCTCGTCGGGTCGTTTTGAGCTCATCTCCTGTTTCTTACATTCTCAGTCTGATCTGCTACTGGGCTTTCTGGACATCCTTGACCCAGAGCTGTTCCTCAAGTCTTGTGAACAGGAGTGCCAAGAGCCGCAGGTGTTGCTGGTCAGAGGGGGGGAGCCAGTACCTGCCACCTCACCTGCGTCTCTGGGGGCCCCATCAGTTAAGCTGGAGGCCCTTAATGAACTCATCCACTTCGATCACATCTACACCAAGCCCGTGGAGGAGGTGAGCGATGGGCAGTGCAGCGACTTGGAGAGCGACGCAGATGAGAAGATCGATGGCGAGGTTGCCTTTCCCATAACAGAGGTGGTGGTGGTGGTGGAGGAGGAGGAGGAGGAGGAGACGACGACGACGACGACGACGGTCGGCGTTAAAGACGAGCCAGAGGAAGTGGTCATCCCCAGCTGTGATGGCCACAGCCAGGTGGATGACTTCCTCTCCGCAGCCTCCTCCCCTGCTCTCAATGGTCTGGATAAGGAAGCCTGCCTGGCGGACACCTACAGTGACTCTGGATACGAAGGGTCCCCGTCCCCGTTCAGTGACATGTCTTCTTCGCTGTGCTCAGAGAGCTCCTGGGATGACATGTTCGCTACTGAACTCTTCCCCCAACTTATTAGTGTGTAAATCCGCCCCCTCAGCTAAATAAGTTATATAGACACGTTAGAGCTAATGTGTGGTGTTCATTCACTACATTTAACAATGATTGTTCCTAATACCAGAACTCTGATCTATAGACTAAAGTTAATCATCTGATCTCCTTTTACAGCAGGTCTGTACTCTGGCAATGCTACACTCACCACCTACGCTAGTCGAATAACCCAGTCTGATCACAAAGTTTTCACTCGTGAAATGTGGGTGGAAGCCAGTATTTCTGTAAATTTACACGAGGGGGGGGATGGGGACTGATCATTTAAATGAAATTTTATTTATTTGTGTAATCCGCTTTAGAGTCACTGTATGTTTGTCCACATGTAAAAAAAAAGCCACCTTCTATATGCAGCTCTCTTTGTAGTCCAATTGCAGCATTAAAAAATTTTTTTGCATTGCATCTCGTCTCCTTTGAGTCATTGCATGATGCTTAGAGACACTTTTCCAATTCATCATTTGTTTAGTGCCAGATCATAACAAAGGACATGTCAAGGCACTTTACATAGCATCATTTAGGCTTTACCATAAGTGTGTATATGCAGAAATATGTATAAGACCCAATGGTCCCAAGCAAACACGAGGCGACTAAGAGGAAACGCACCAGCAGAACCAGGCTCAGGGTGGGCGGCCATCTGCCTCAACTGGTTGGGGTGAGTGGACAGAGGAGAGGGAACGGGTACCAGATGAGGCACTGGGCAGGCTAAAGTAAAATCGCACAACTGCAGAACGGGACACAGACTGAATGCTTTCTCTAGTTTGAAACACTGTCGTCCTGATCTACAGCTAAAAGCAGGGTATGAAGTGTTAATGCAGCATGAGGTAACTTTCAGTAGCAGGATGTAGATTTTGATCGTGGTCAGCTGGAGTGGAAACTTCTGCTCTTGAATCTGCTTGACCTCTAAGTTTCTACTTTTCAGACCTTTAAATAAACCAAACCAATTTCAGGTCTGTTTTAAAAGAAGCCATCAAATATTTGCTGGGGCTTACTTTGTTTAATGGATAAAAAGTGTCTTTTAACACAACTCTATATCCTCATTGCAAAATAATCTCCTACATGCGCAGAGACTGTTTGTACTGCCTATCTCTCCGGTGCCACTTCCACGTTGCTTTTCTGAGAACGAGGCCTGCTTGAATTACATAACCCTTCTAATGTAACTGGACATTTTCCTGGGAGTCTGAGCTGAGACCGTTTTAGTCCTCACTTGCCAACAGAAACCGGTCATTGTAAGAAAGTCAGAGAATAGGCAGGGGGGAAAAGTGGGGGCACACCTTTCCCCCTCAGGCCTTATTTCGATCACAATGACATGTGATGTTGTATGTTAAATGAGACACTTGCTCCTTTTAAGTTGAAGGGGCTGTGATTGGTTTGACCCACCTACGGAACAAAAGCCACCGCCATTGTACGAGCTGATTAGATCATGTAGATGCTCCCGCTGATGGAATTGATCTTAATTCAACAGGACCTAGTCCCCGTTAACCTCAGCTCCTGGTTACCGAGCTCTGTATTAGTTTTCCATAGCAGCTATTCTAGTGCTGAAAAAAAAGATGTTTACAGGCTGCAAATCACCAAGAAGAGTCTAAAGTGTCAACTCAGCTCTTTCATTGTAATTCGACCTTCATTTTGAGTTGTTGTGGTATGGGCTGAAGGAAACCACAAGCTTTTACGTAGTTTCGCCTCTGCTACCCTAAAAAAAACCCTGTGTGTATGAGTTTCCTGCCTCGTAGGTGCAAACCACAGCAAACACTCCACCAGCTGTTCTGCTGAAACTGAAAAAATATCTGCTGGACCACGTTTTTCAATTTCAGGCTGCGGATTCTGGTTTATTCAGGGACAACTGAATCACTTTGGTTTCTGTTTGTACAGTGCTGCGAACAAGTCTTGTTGCCACTTCCTGGGTTTTTTTTTTTTGCATACATCACACTTGATCTTCAAACAGATTTTAGTATTTAGTACAAATAATATAAACAGAGTAAATTGTTGCTATGTGAAAATTAATTGCAGACAGGTTTGGACGGCGTTTTTCTCCTGAATTGATGAAATTCATCATTTTAACTCGTGTTATCTTTGTGTGATACTAAGGTCTGTTTGTTTTACACAGTATCTGCAGCTTTAGGAGTTTTTGCATTTAGATTGAAAGGTCGCAGCAATGACATCCACGTAGCCGCAGCTGATCTTTTGTTCCACTTTGTGTTTTCTTGTTGATTGGTGAGATTATTCACTTTTTAAAACCTTCACAGGGGTTTTGATGACACAATTCAAATGATTTCCTTTTAGCTGTTGGAAGTCATCGCTTTCCTCTTGAGCAGAGTAACAAGATCAGCGAGTGTGCCTATAATATGCATATCAATTCCTCAAAAGTTATTTAATTAGGCAGAAAAGTGACACCATGCAGACATCCTCTAAAGACACCGAACACCAAACAACGTGTACTGCCTCCTGTTCCTGGTCACATTTGGCTTGTTTTAAACAGACAAATGTTGGGACTGGGAACAATTCAGCGGTGAGTTCAGGGGCAAATTAAATACGTCTCAGAGCAGGAGCGTGATGAGTGGGTGGAGTAGTCTATAAACCGTGAGCGAGTTGGATTCCCAGTCCCACCAGGTTACATGTCGAGGTGTCCTTGTAAAGTATTCATTATTATTATTGTTATTAAAAAACGACCAACCTTTGAGACACTCACAACAACTTAGTGCCTCAGTTTGCCTCATTTCTATTTGACAGAACAGGGTCTGATCACTAAACATTCACAGGCCAGGTCGTGGATGCGGATGTTTAGGTGTAACGTGGAGCCAGATTTGTCTCACTAATAAAACTCTTGGATAAACCTTCCTGCAGCTCTTGAGTTGCTCTACTCAGCAGCATTACAAAGAGGATTGGTAACCTATGGAGCAGCTGCTACGTCAACATAAACTCATCAGTTAAGACCACACTGTAACCAGCATCAGCGTGGACTGTACTTAAACAAATGAAGTGCCGAATCAGCATAACTTTGCTCTACAACCTCAAACACAATTTAAATACACATTGAGTCGTATGTCGTGCAAACAAAAGGTTTAAAGCAGCGAGAAGCACTTGTGACACTCTTCTCATGTGAGGGGTTGTGGTTGGACACCCGGGGGATAAGCTGGGGTCACATTATCTGCAGTCAAGAGCCTTGAGGGCAGAGCGATTACAGTCACCTGACCGAGAGGAGGAATGAAAAGTGCTCAAGCCCCCCTTTCAGTCTTCTTCCCTAAGTCTTCTTTATTAAGAGGCTAATGTATGGCTGATCACAAGATGGGGAGGGGAAGCACTGCTTTAGTTCCTAGGGCACCTAATTAAATGAATGAGTGAGTCGCTGGGGGAAAAAGTGAGTCATTGTCCCCCGTCAGTGCCTACAAACAACCATCCATCCCACTTTGTGGATATGGAGCAACACTTGCGTGTTTAGATGGCAAATAGCTGAACTCAGAAGTCTTCCGTTCATGTGGCAAGATGAAGAACTTGGCTTGTTAACCTCGTCTTTCCAGTTCAAAAGGTGTGTTGCTATTCTCGTTTCTACAGATTCTAATCAGGTCCAACGTTATTTAACACCTATCAGTCTTTGATCGCAGCCATCCTTCTCAAGCTGTGCTTTTCACGTGCCGGAACGAACACAGCGCTAACACTGCAACCCAATGAGGAATTGCAGTCGTACGTTTGTGGTTAATGGCGCAATCAGACCTGCCTGCGCTCGCACACACAGCACTCTTGTGCTTAGTGGAGCTCTCGAGCTGTGGGAGACTGTTATCCTCAGTTACCACTGGCAACAAAGGGAGGTCAGTCGAGTGTGTTAATGCATGTCTGTACCACGGCACTGAGCCGAGGCCCACCGGGGAAACAACAAGGCTACTTATGGAAGCTGGATGCTTTTCTGAAAGTCGAGACCTGTTCTATGTTGTAGCGCTGTAGTTTAAAATCTCCTTCTCAAGACAACTACAAATTCCCAGGTTTTTCCTTTAGTGTCAAACTGCACGGAGGCCCAGCATTTCTGCAAGAATATGTTTTGTGTATCCTTTTATATTATTTTAAAGAGGCAAAACCCAATAAAGAGTTTTGTTCTCTGCACTAATAATTTATACACTAGTTTGTTAATTGACAAATGGCCCAATAGAAACAACATAACTGAGAAGGGATGATTACGCAGAGTAAACATGTTAAACTCATCTTAAAATGAGACCACACAACCATCATCTGCTTCAAAAATGTACAACAGTCTCTGGATCAACACCCAAGGTCAGCAATAAGGGGAAATGAGGCATTTACAATGAGTGACAGACAGCAGACAGCGGGCTGGCTGTCGCTGCCCAGAGTGATATTTAATAGGCACAAGCTAATGCAAGCTGTAGGAGAACTGGCGTCACACATTACACAAGCATCCATCGCCATGGTTTCACTTCCTGTACATGTGGCAGCTTCGCAAGAGGCAGCCTGTTTGCTAGAAGAAAACATTAATCACTCGGATTCCTCCTCCACACAGCGTGGCGGATCTCGCCTTTGAAGCTCAGTCAAAGGCAGCAAATCCACATTCAGCTTCAGAACGGATCAATGAGACTTAAACTGTGCATCAAGATTATATCTTTTTATCTCCTCTAAATGACTTTGGCTGTCACAACCATGATGCAACTTCTGCTCCAATCTAATTCAAACTCTGGGATACCCAGCTTCAGCGACAGCCAAAAACCTTTAGGCCAGAGCTGCAGTTGCACCACAAACCCAAACCTTTTGGATGGCTTTTCAGCTCTTGCTCAAACCGGGCCCTCTGGGTTTAAAGGCTCATGCGTCAGCCGACAACTACAGAGTCTGCTTAAACATGAATGCGGAGCACAGACAGACGCACACACGAGCAAAGTATGCTAATTCCGGTTTGTCATTTCATCTTTAAAGTGTTTTCATCAGGACCACCTACTGTCATCTGAGTCAACAAACATGCCCAGGCTGTCACAGCTTGTACTGTGTCTGTTGTAATATCAAACATTCCCTCTGTGACAGTGGTTTGAGAGTCAGAGATCAACACTGTTCCTGTTAAAATTCTGTACCATGAATATCTGTACACATGTACACAATCCATCCAACGGATGCTGAGCTATTTCAATTACATTTAATCTCATTCAGTTCAATTTATTTAGCGCCAAATCACAACAAATCACAACATCTTGAGGTACTTTACACTGTAAGGTTTAAATAAAGTATGGTACAAAATATAAGTAAAAACTGAACAATGGACAAAACTCAACAGTCCCACGTGCGCAGCACTAGTCCACAGTAGAGAGTAGAAACTCCCTTTAACGGAAGAAACCTCCAGCAGAGCCAGGCTCAGGGTGGGCGGTCGTCTACCTCGACTGGTTGGGTTGAGCGGACGGGAAAAAGAGAAAACAGCAGTTAAATCAAAGAACGTCAGTGAGAAGACTCACAGTTAACGGCAGTCAAATGAGCTCTAACTATAAGCTTTGTGGAAAACGAAGGCCTTTAGTCTAATCTTAAAGGCAGAGAGAGAGTGTCTGCCTCCTGAACCTGGGTTGGGAGCTGGTTCCACAGAAGAGGAGCTTAATTACTAAAGGCTCTGCCTCCCAGTCTACATTTAGAAACTCTAGGAACCACAAGTAGACCAGCACTCTGAGAGCAAGGTGCTCTGCTGGGATAATAAGGTTATTTAAGATATGAAGGAGCCTGCTCATTAAGTGCTTTATAGGTCAGGAGACGAGGAGGATTTTAATTCTAGACTTTACAGGGAGCCAATGTAGAGGAGCTAATGTAGGAGAAATATGATCTCTCCTGTTAAACCCAGTCAGAACTCTGGCTGCAGCAGTGTGGACCAAACAGACAGTACGTACGGCCATAGATCTGCTCTGAAGGAAAATAAAGATGTACGTAAATGAACAAATATCAACTGAGCAAACTGCTGAAATTATCTTAATTTACCACACATTTGCACATTAGACAACTTTATGGACACAAGAGCACACAGCAGGTGGTTTCCCTCAGTGGGTATAAGGCCACCAGGTTATTTCAGTCAGCGAAGACAGCTTTCAGCCTGGCTTATGTGACATAAGCCAGGCCGGTCACTTTGCACTTGGACTAAATGACACTGTGACATAAAAGTCAGACTGCTAGTTCTCAAACTAGTTTTTGTTCTGGAAAAAAGCGTGCGGACGTATTTGGGCGTAGGTGACTTTGAGAACAGCAGGTGCCCTTAGCTGTTTGAGCAGCGATAACACTATGTGCAAAACGCCAGCTGCTGGGGGTTTAAAAGTGGGACAAAGGGAGCATGCAGGAACATAATGAAGACCCTGCTAATGTCATGTCCTGTAGCCATTTATTGGTGATAAAACACTCTGTTGTATAATAATGTCATGTTTCTATGCCGACACTAAGGATCAAAAATGGCCAAATAACCGCAAGCGTAAATCTGAAACATGAGACATACTGTAAAAGTACAATAAGACCTCAATTATCTACATCTGAATGTACCTGAAACTCTGCTGTTAATGTTCAGTTGCACAATTTAAGTTTTTTTTTAACCACTGAGCAAACACTTCGTCCCTGTTCCTCTCCAAGCAGCCAAATTCACTTTCATAACTACACAAGCATGGGAGGGGGAGGAGGATGCTGCTGTTAACAGGAGAGTAAATATTGAATTTTCCTGTGGGCGGCATGGTCACCGTGCTTTCGATATGATGTGTCGGAAAGAACAGGTTTTGAGACCAGAACACTTACCTAAACTTCATCCTCACAAGAACTGAAATAGTCAGATGTTCATTTATAAAATCGCAATGATTCACATTCTTTACTTTTCTACTTAATCTTACTCTCTTAAATATGCAGGATGTTCAGTCCCCTGTGCTTCTTAATTGCATCCATTCATGATGTTTTCATTAGCTTGACTATTTTCCTTATGGGCTTTTCTCTTCATTGTTTAAATCATGTGAACTTTTCAGAACCTAAACCCTGTGATATTTACTAAATTGCTTTTAGACTTTTTCACTCAGCAACAGCAACACTACAGACAAAACGTCTGTGCAGCCTGGGTAGGACCACGCCACGGGCACGACCACAGCCTATTGTGCCACCAGCAGACCGGCCCTGCAATAGCAGTTGTTTTTAAAAAAAGTTTTCACTCTGTCTGCCCAGTTGTTGCACACATGTTTCATCATTCACAACGGTTTGTGTCTCACCACAGGGAATCTATTTGGATCAGCTGATAGAGACGCACAAAACTAAACAGGGGAATGCGTCAGTGAACACTAAACATCATTTAGTGATGATCAAAGCTAAATAATTGTTAAACGCAGCCAATACACATATGTTCGACCAGCAAATGTGGGATCACTCTAGTGCAACTTGAGTGCATCTTATTTAGCCATTAAAGCAGATGGTCGCAGGTTCGAAACCCTGTCCGACACCTAGTCTATGCTCCACCAGGCGTGTCCCTGAGCCAGACATCCAGCGCTAGCGCCCTGTAGGTCGCTTTGGATAAAAGCGTCTGCGGAGTAAAGTAAAGACATATCCTGGTGTACTTCCACTAAGTTGACTCTTCATCATGATGTGACTTAGCTCACTTACATCAACCCAAAGAGCCTCAGTGCTCCTGTGGCGTACCAGAGGCCTAACGTGACGCATGACCCACGTCAGAATTACAAAGCAAACTGATGTGACTAATGTGTTTGTGCCCCAAAACGCGTTTTGAAGGAGAAAAAAAAACTCCAAATGTCACACCACTCTCCCCTCAAGCCTCAGTTTGCTTGAGGCTCCTACACACACCTCAAGCAGGCACGGACGCGTGCTACCTCCACTGCAGGCAGAACGCAGCGTCTCCCACATTTTTCGAACTCGACCAACCAACTTTGTAACAGAGACCTGTGACGGTGAGGATTTCACCATGACGTGCAGGCTTTTTTCCTCAGAGCCACAGAAGACAATGATTTACAACTGTTTTCACAGACTGAGCAGCACGAAACCAGTGAACTGAAAAATGTTGGAATGCTCCTTTAGGTCCAAGCCTAGTCAGCCAGTGTTTTAATAAACAAACTTAAACCTTGACTACTTATTTACTTTTGTACCGTGTTTTTTATGGATACACCAAAAAATATCTAGCTTCAAACTGGATTTGATGTTTGACTTTTGCAGAATTCTACTTGTTTCTTACTGGAACTTTTATTTACCAGCGCCCACTTTATTTGGTCTAGACTTTCTGCCCACAGGCAGAAGAAAGAACGTTTGTCCCCCCACCCCCGCTCATGTTTATGCTCCACTGCCCTGCACCTCACCATCCCCCCTGCCTAGGGCTAAAGCAAGGGGTGTGTGTGTTGATCATAGCTCCCAGACTGTGTGGCATTCCTGAAATGTGTGCTAGCTCGCTGTTGCCCTTGTTTCCCGTCTCGCCCGCCTCCTCCAGGCAAGAAGCCGTCCCCTTTCGCTCTGTGCTGCACACACTCTCTGGAGAGAAATACAGTATAGCTCCTCATGGACAGGATTCTCAAGAAAATTCTCTGGAAGTCGTTTTATGAGTTTATAGGAGCTCTGGCCTGTTGTGAATTAGGGTTCGCACACAGTCATTTCATTTTTAAATGCATCTCACTTTCACAAGACACAATCACAGACATATTCACTCAATTCCTCTAAAAAGGGAACCAGAGGTCATTATTCTTATCAGGCAGGCAGGGAATCGTGGGTCAGGCACTTTTATTCACAGGCCTAAGGGAAGGCGTGGTGGGGTTAAAGGTCAGTATGACAGTGTAGCTGGTTTCATCAGGTTCAGCAACAGTATATTAGAATAGAATAGGTTTTTATTGTCATTGTACAACCAAATTGTGGGTGAACCACCCAGCGGCAGTGCATCTAAACAAAGATGTAAATTAAAAAGGGCACCGTGATACTATGGGGGCAGAGTGACTCTAGAAAACAGCCAGGCATCGTGCTCCTCCCTGGATATCTGCACCACATGCTCCATGGCAATCTGACAGGAGAGGTGGGGAGGGTTGTTTAAGTAGAAACAGAGAGAGGAAGATGAAATAAAACTTTGTCCACTGGCAAAACCGATACAGACAAATTCCTTTGCACCCCAAGATGTGGCACAACCTTCCCCAAAACACACGTGTAAACCACAGTATCATCCTGCTGAGCCAGGAGACTGCCTGCTTCAGTGAAGGACACCACCACCAACTGTCCCGAGAGCAAACACAGAGAAAACACTGCCAGCAGTGCCACCCCTCCCCATGGACCGTCTACAGCAGTGAGGCACCTTTACTGTCCCCAAGCGTTAGTTATCAGGCAGCTTCCTGCAATTACACCTTCAGCAGTGGAAAGAATGTGCAACCCCTCATTTCTGACAGGCAGGGGCGTGGTAGGAGGGTCCTGAGTCTGTTAGTGAAGCAAGATTCAGCCCTAATTGATGTTTTGGTGGGAGTCACTGAGATGCTATTGGCAGAATGAGGTTTGTGGGTTCAAAAGGAAACAATCCCATAACACATGATGATGGCATGACGTGTTGCAGCTGGAAATGCTTCTTTAAAATGTAACATTTATTTTGTTTGTGATGTTAGACTAAAGGAGTCTTCCGTGTACCTGGACGGCGACGCACAGCTCAGACCAGACCCCCCAGAACCTTCAGGAAAAGCTGAGTTCGAACACTGAACGTCCGCTGCTCTGCAAAACCACTTAGTTTTTGCAGCACCCGGCTCACCGCCTGCTCCTTACACACCTCTTCAGGCAGGCCGCTCAGCAGGGCGGACAGCCTGGTAAAAAACAACAAACCAGCATGAGTGTCAGAACAACCCTCACATCCCAGCGCTATGTTTTTCTACATATGCGTGCCTCATGTGCACCGAGATTCACAGATGTGCGCCTCCCCATCCCCCTGACTCCACACTTCACCAGGCTGCATACCACATATTGTTGCTGTGGCTGTTTATATTGTTTGGCGCCTCGGTCTCTTGGGACTTGTAAGTCACACGATGAAGAGCATGTGGAGATTTGGCCGTCGGACGCCAGACTTGATGCTTTCGGACACCGCTGTTTAACCTCTTCCTGGATGAGAGAAGAGATGAACGCAAAAAAGAGAAACTAGAAGAACCTGTAGGGACACATAGCAATCCGCCCAACGCCTTTCTGTGCTGGCACATGGCGTGTATTTAACTTGTGCCCTGTAAGTACACACAATTAGACAAACATGGTTGTAACAGAAATGGCAGCAGTAATTTGGAGTTAAAGAGAAACAATAATACAGGTATTTTGTGTCAGACCTGATGTAGCTCCTCTCACCTCCTGCAGCCTGAAGGCTTTCCCTACATACAAAGCTCCATCATAACTGAAATCATAATCTCATAGTGATTATCCAGTGGAACCAGCTCTCACGTCATGTTCAGGAGGCAGACATCCCGTCTACCATTTAAGATTTGCCTGTGCTTGACGCTGGCTCAGAAGTTCTTCTCATCTCCTCTCTCCAGAGTTGGAACAGCCACTGCATTGTGTGTCATGAACTTTCTGTTTTCTTCTGTTCCTCCCTGTCCCCCCCTCTCATTTTTCCTGCTCCAGAGCCGTAGAGGTCTCCAGTATGCAGTTACTGGCCCTACCACCCTGACCAGTGTTTTATCTGTTGATTGCTATTGCTCTGGTTCCTCTCTCCACGCTCTGACTCGCCCCATCTGGTCAAGGCAGATGGCCGCCCATCATGAGCCTGGTTCTGCTGGAGGCTCCTTATGAGAGTGTCCACTGCTCGCCTGGCATAGATGGAAAACCCCAAATCTGTGTGTGTATAACTTTATAGTGTACATATATGTTTTATTAATCAAACGTTTTTATCTGCCATCCACACAATGCTATTAACAGAATATACTGCATTACTGATATATTACCAAGCAACAACCACTCTTTTACTCTGTTGAGCGATAAACTACGTTAATGATTTCTGGGCGAGGCAACTGCACCTTTCTGGTTGCGATGCCGTTGCGACCGTGGAGCCGGTTTGGTTGTCCGTCCTCGGGAGTAAAGGCTGTAGTTTGGACTCGGATGTTTTCAAACTGAAACAGATGACGAGTGCAACAAGTAAGACTTGTTTACAGAAGAGGCTGTTAAAACAGGGATGGGTCCGATGGAATAAAGTGTCAGAACGCACGTGGAATCACTGAATGGTGGGAATCATGTGATAATGACAACGTTTTACAACATGTTCTTTTCCACTGAAGCCCTGCAGTGAACACAGCCTTTCACATAACTGCATTTAAAACCCAAGAACAGGCCAGAGGAGGAACGAAGCTGAAGGGCAGCCACCACAGAGAGAGGGAGACGAGTAAGGGTTGAGCTGCCACTGGGGACTTCTCGTCCTATCATTCCAGGGTCAGAGGGACAGTGTCCTGGTCGTGACAGTTTGGACTTTTGTCCTCGTTTAGATCAACTGCTGTTGATCTAGGAAGTAAAACTGTTGCTACTGTTCTACTTATTAAGAGTGTCTGAATTATAATGGGAGCTTCAACACGAGGAAGTTGGAATGTGAAGATTTATGGCAGTGGTCTGATAACAGCTCTGACCTATAACATCTGTATCGACCTATGCCCGGATTTTATGGTACTGTTGACTGTTCATCTGTTTTACCGCCGCATGCGCTGCCGTCGCTCCTGAAATACAAACTAATGAGCGAATGACCTGGCGAAACGTTTACACTGGCTGCCACAACTGACCTTTGAGCCAGGCTGCTGTTTTGGGCAGTTTGGGACTCTTTCTTCAACCTTTGCTGGACGACTGACAGCGTGCAAAGACCTAGAGATAAATAATTAGAAAGACAAAATTAATATTATAAGTAGTAACTATTCTAGAGCGGTTTTCTTCCTTTGTTTATCGTTTTCAGTTCAGCCTTTTTAAATTTTATGTACTTTCCTGTTTGCTTGACTGTCTGTTATCAAGCTATTATAAGTTATATACCATGGTACATAACATATAAGAAGTACTATTATAACAAGTGTTCTACTGTCAGAGTGTCTGCTTTTTCATTAATGATCCAATGTCGCCCCCCGGTGTTAACCCGATGCCACTGCTCCACAGATGAACTGAAGAGTCGATCTAATGCGTCCTCCCACTAAAGCAGCAGTTAGCAGTTTATGTGTAGACGTCACGCGCGATGATAAAGCTTTATGAGGCTCGCAGAGAGTATAATGCATTCATTAACATGTTAAATACCAGCCTAAAAGACTCAAGTTCCCTATGAGCTGTGACCAAATTAATCACAGCGTGGCAAATCGGGGAGATGAGGCACTTATTAACAAGTATGGCACAATTCCTCACAGGAAATAGCTACAGAAACCTGCAGCCAAAACTGTAATAGCCCATAACTCCTGCAAATTGGCTAGCTTTAGATTGAATAAATAGAGTTCTTATTTTAATTATCCCAAATCTATGTGGTGGATTAACTATCTGAGCTGCTAAAAAAAAGCAAAGATAAACCTTCTAATTATTCAAACTTCCTTTTCTCATCAAAGAGTCTGAAAGAGCAGAGAGCCCGTCTTTCAACTTCATTTACCAGGCACAACAATGTGGTGTGGGCAGAGCTGCACGTCTCCAGTGGCCAATTTCTGGATTTGAGACATAACTCTGGGGATTAGCCAGTACAGCGGTTAATTGCTTCAAACCAATGATGCTGAATTAATCCTTTGATTTTTGGACTCCTTTTATGATTAGAGCGGGAGGGAGGAAGAGAAAAAAGTGACACAGACAGAGTAATGGAGAGGAAAGAGAAGGAACAACATGACAATGACTCAGGCAGCAAAGGCTAGCGGAGCAGTCTTTCACCAGGAGGTAATGATATGAAACCTGTGATCTACAGGAGAAAGCATCTGATCACCCTGTTGAGTATTGTATCGAACTGACCCGGCTCTTGCTTTGGTTTCCATTTCAGGCCCAGCAGGTGGTGTGGTGTGTGTGTGTGTGAGTGTGTGTGTGTGTGTGTGTGTGTGTGCGTGTGCGTGTGTGTGTGCGTGTGTGTGCGTGTGTGTGGGGCCATGACTCTCTGAATTTAGTTACCATCATGTTTTCTTCCCTTTAAAGCTGTATAGGACTCCACCTCTAGCTGCAGGAATAAAGTGACTTTTTAAAGCTTTGTGATCGTGTCAAAGAGCTGTTTCTATGACAACAGAGCTAAATTTTCTATGGAACCATTTGGAGGTTTTGTACCTTCGCAGTAGGGCGTTTCTGCAAACAGATATTGTTTTTGCTGATTTCTTTTTCTAGGTCCAGTTCAGGTCTGACGTGGGTTTCAGATCGAGTTTGAATCTGCTACTAAAAAAATCTACCAGTTTTTCTGTCAAACCTTTTTTATGTATTTATTTCCACACATAAAGAAAATGTGAAGATTTGTCTTCACAGTCAGACCTCTGACAGACTGGCGACCTGTCCAGCATGGACACGGTGACAGCTGGGATTAGGTCCAGCACAGCTGCGATAAAGGATGATGAGAAATAGTCTTCATACTCCTAATCTATTAATGACAATCAAATCATTGGAAACTCCAATAACTTACAGTCAGACGGAGGTTCTGTCTCCTCTCCTGCTCCTGGAATCCCAGCGTCCTCCTCAGGGCCTGGGACCAGAGAGGACAGGCTACTGCCCACAGTGGTGGAGGTGAGCGCGGAGAGGGAGAGCGCACTCATAAAGGAAGACCTTCTGAAAGCCTGCAGGTGGACGGAGGAGCTCTGCTTGGCTTACGACGGGGAGAAAAGAGGAGGAGGTGTGACCTTTTTTTGGTTTAAACGTGCACATCCACGGAGGACAGCATGTGGTTAGTGTATCATTTACACACACACACACACACACTAATAGTGCAACAAGCTTTCGACCCATAGAGGTCAGTGCAACAAAGCGTTTCTGTCAGGAAGGATTACAGGAGAGTAGCTGCTCTGGAATAATCCTGACAAAAACAGATCATCTTCTTCTTGTTCTTAGGATTTCTATTGTGACGACGACGACGAGGTTTGTTTGGTTTTGTTCATGTGGTTATTTGTGGCGCATGTAACGTTTCTGTGTCACTTTCTGCAGATTGAGGCCACCGTCAGAGATTTTAACAGGCTGTAATGGTCTCTTCTCTCGCTGTGTGAATGCCTCTCAGCACAGAACGGAGGCTCCTGGAATTAGCTCTAAGGGAGAAACCAAAACCTGGCACTCGCCAGTGATGGTTCAGATCTTTAGAACGTTTTGTTTTTGCATCAAGCTCCATTTCTGCCACGCTAGAAATATCTCAGCATGACGCGCAGCCATCTGCGTTCATCCAGTCACTGCCGAGGAAACGTAAAGCAGATCATTAAAGCTGAAATATACCATGCTAATAATAGCTTTTATATAAGACCTCTTTTTAAGCCACTAGTGAAGTCCTACATTTGTATCAGCTCCTTGTGGGGACACTCGATCCGCTTACACGCAGAAATGTGCAAACATGCACACACGGACAAGCCCACAGGAGGCTGGTGGGGCACACCACTAGGTAGACCCATCTCTCAACGGGCAACGACATGTGAGCAACAGAGAAGGAGCCAGACATGCCTCTCAACACCCCCCCCCGGATCTCTCCCCTATGCCCTTCCCTCTTCCTCGCCTGTCTGTTACAGAAGACCTTAAGAGTGTGTGAGTGTGCGTGTGAGAGAGACGCTCCCATCAGCCTAATTATCAGGGTGGAAGGAAGCACAACACTTCAGCGATGGCGACAACAGCTCTCCAAATGTCCTCTACTGCCACACACTGTCATCCCCTAAGGAGAGAGTGTGTGTGTGTGCGCGCGTGTGGAGAAGATGCTTTTTGAGTCAGTCTGTGGGTGTAAGGATGCACATTTGGCTGTTTAAGTGCGCAGTGCATCAAGATTTAAGGTTTATTAAATGCTCTGCTTGAGAGTGAGGGAGTAAATGCACCCGACATCTCCATTTGTTCTGTGTGTGTGTGTGTGTGTCGTTATCGAAACTTTCTCCTTTTCTTCCTGCAGAAGGTGGCAGGTAGAGGACTTTGAAAGAAGTCCAACCTCCGGCTGAGATCAAAGTTTGTCTGGAACTCCAGGGAACAGACGGAGGAAAGGAACATCCTTCATGCTCAGAGTCGCACGGACACCCAAAGATTACACCCCTGTGATTATTCAACAACGTGTTCCATAACTAAGGGCGTCAACGCGCCTCTCAAAGCTTCTCCGGTGTTCTGGGGAAGAGATTGTGGCCTGGCTGCTGCTATTTGTAGCGGTACAACATCGGTAATGAGTCACTGGTCCTGGGTGATAATGAGACGGAGCAGACTTTGGCTTCATAGACAATATTTAAGTTGATTTTATAAAACAATAATAGTGGCTGAAAGGATCCTTGACATAAAAGTTAGGTACATAAAGTAAACTGTCAGAGCTGTATTTCTGTTCATAAGCTCAAATGAACAGATGCAAATAATAATAAATACACAGCATAACGTCCACAGAGTAATCAGAGTCAGGAATACCTTGGATGAAACCAACTGCTCCCATTTGTTCTCAGCGGCGCTCTCTTTTTTCAGCGTCTTCATCGTGGTCGTGCCTCGGCCAGGGTCTCTGAGAATGGAAAATAATAGCTGCCGTTGTGATCCGAAGCCAGCCTCCGAGGCGGAGACAGCTCGAGAGTCGCCGCAGCCATTATCAAAAACATAATTCATCTTATCATAAAAAACGCGCCGTGTTGGAGATTGATGCCCGCCGTCAGAGCTCCCCGTCTGGTGGAGGGCCCGGCAGTGTAGTAACCTTGTAATAATGTTTCATTTCTCCCCTTCCGTGTCTTCCTGTACAGTAATACCTCAGCTGGATCATTTGGGCCATAAAGCTTAAGACTTTCTGGGAAATTGGATTTGAAGCTGAGCGAAGGCCCTGGAGGCTGAAACCTGACGACGCTCGGGCACCTCTTTGTAGCTCCTCTCCTTCCTCTCGTTCTCTTCCTTTTCATTTTTCTATCAATTATTCAAGGCCTACAGTGGGCTGCAATAATATTCCTGTACTACGCTCAACAAAGAGCCACTGCGAGTGAACACAGCCCAGCCGCCTTTAAACTTTATGAATTCATCCATTCTCCCAGTTCAGGTCTCCTCTGACTCCTAAAGAAGCCGCAGCATTAAAGTCATTACACGCCGCGGATCTTATTAGCATTAAAGGCAGCAGAAAAGGGAACACGGCGGAACAAGTGTAGGAGGGAGATCATAAAAACCATCAGTATCAAAGCAAGGATAAAAATAATGAAAGCAGATGTAAAGAGGGAAACCTTGGAGAGAGCTGCCTGTAAGGACTACACGCGCAGTGCCACAGCAGTTCTCTGAACATATGAGTTGAAGCACCGCACACTCTCCCCGCTCCCCACACACCCGCGGTGGGAGCTGGGAGCTGAGGGGTGTGGGGTGGGACAAAGATGGAAGAATGCAATCTCTTCGCTGAGCCTGGACCCCCTCTGGAGCGTCTGCCTCTCTATTTCATCCAGCACTGTCAGCCGGCGCCTGCAGCTCCCGGTCGCGGCTGCACTTCATCACCGGCGCTCTGCGGCGCAGATGCAACATCTCTTTAGGTGGCTCGCTTCAAGAACGGTGTCGGGTTCTGCAGGAGTCGGTCAGCACGCAGAGGTCAGACCTGTACTGAGCTGCTCGCTGCTGCGTCTCAGCCTCCACACAGCGAAATCGCCCTTTAATAGTATATAACGGTTCATCTAATATTTATGAGGCTTCCCGAGAGTGTGAAGACGGGCGCTGCCTTAATCCGCCACAAACCTTCATCCTGTTAAATACAAACGCTTTCTAAAAACTACTTCAAAAACCTTTACACATATTCCGGCTTCAACAAACATCCACATGGGGTCTTAAGGTATTCTGATGAACAATGCGACTGGAAATAAACAAACATTTTACTGGAGCAGTAGGATGAAAACAGCCTGCAGCTTTTAGATTCTCGTAGCTGCTCTAAATGTCAACTTTTTATCCGTGTGTTTGCTCCAACTGATGACTGGTCAGTGGTTGCGTGGGTGCCAGTAACCTTTGACCTTAAGCTCACTTACTTGGGGTCCCAGCAGGCGGTGAGGGGGCTGACTCTGCCGGGGCGAGCCACAGTTAGAGCTTCCAGCAGCCAGTTCAGACAGCAGAGTTGGCGGTAGATGACCTCCCTGCAACAGCAGATAAGGACACGAACCTCAGCCATCAACGTGTGTGTGGAGTCCGTTTACACGCCATTACTCTCGTAACTCATGACATGACACATTTTACTTTCCAACCGAGATGCTGACCTCTACGTAAACGTGTTAGGAGTTTTCATCTAGACTACAAGAGGGGGGGCCGCAGCCAAAGCTCCAGCGAGGAGGAGCTTTAGGTGGCGTCGCTGCCAATTTAATAACGGTGAGATGCAGTGGATTCATAGTAAGCAGAGATTATGGCGACATAATTCCTGTTAGCAGCAGTGAACATAGATTAGATTTCAACAGCAACATTTCTTTATATGAAACCTATTATTTCTTGTTGTTAAAAAAAGACCTTGCACCGACTCTTGAGACATTTTTACCTCCTTTGTCCTGTTTTTATGTCCTTCAGGTTTGTTCTGAGATCACTGCGCGGTTCATTGCTGGGTCGGGCTGCAAGCGGCACCTTAATCTGAAAAGGCCTTTTGCTCTGCGTGAGCACGACCATAAAGCGTTGAGTGATGTACATTCTGATCTGAATGCAAGTTGCAAACGTTACCACAGAAACCAACGGTGCAGTCCTCCACCTAATAAATAACGTCCTTCACTTCCAGTCAAGTGCAAGAAGCCGGCGACACGCGGGAAAGACGGAACAAATGTAAAACACGCCATCTCTCCAAGCGTGGTTACTGTGTCACCGGCAGTTAAGAGGCGCTGTCCGTCACGGCGACACCTTCACGCTTTGAGGCTTTATGACCACATCCATTCCCGGGATTTCTCCCAACACATCAAACACAATATGAATTCTGTCTCCTCCTCTGCCTCACACAAATGTTGCCGCCTCGGGTCATCCCGAGCTCTTTTCATTATCGACGAGGCCATTTGTCTGTCAGGCAGATAGTCTGCTAGATTAGGATCTGTCAGATGTCACGGAACAGGGTTGTTATTTCCCACAGGTCTTTCAAATAAACAAAAGAAAGAAAAAGAAAAAGGCAGCAAGCTGGAAGTGGCAATAATGTCAGAGCAAATGCATGTTGAGTTGGAGAGGACGCATCATAAAAAACACGGGCTGCAGAGAGACGATTTGTCCCTGTGGAGACACACGAAGCATCCATTCATGAAGCATGAGGGGATTCTGCACCAGATTCATGAGGATGATTAAAAACAGGCCTGAAAAAGCACAGAGAGTATTCAGTTCTTCGGATTATTAAGACTCTATTGATCCCCCAGAAGGAAAGTACATAGAATAAAACAAAACTATAATCTGCAGCGATACAGAACATCTGAGCAACACAGGGAGACCCGAGGGAGCTAGCTGGGAGCAGAGGTGGAAGTTATTTATTGTAGATCGATTATAAGTAAATAAATTACACGTAAAGTTTTATAACAGCCTATAAAACAGTATATTAATAATTATTATGTTATTACATATATTTAAACATCTACACTGCGACGAAGCTCGTGTTGGATTTGGCTGCGTTGTCGTGAAATCGTTGCCTCAACTGCTGCTTCTTAAGGCGGGTAAATACCGTGAGATCCTGAGCCCACGTGATCCTACAGGATGACGTATTACAATGACCTGCGTCCACAGACACATGAAGCGGGAACTTCTGTAAAGACAATCCATAACAAAGTGACAGCAATGCCAAGTGAAAGCGTCGCGAGTCGCTGTCGTTGTCAGACGCTCTGTATCAGACATTCAGCAATCTGCCTGGCTGGTTTCTGTGATTGTTTGATGTTCACCGAGGTGGAGCAACACAGCTGTTTGCGATGGGTGTCCAATCACGTACAGCCGTGGTGCTGCTGGTCATCGCCAGGACAGCTCAGCTTTGATCGCAACCAATTAATGAAGTGCCCCCACCACGAGCAGGCAGAGGACAGTACCACTGCACTTCTGGACCCTGCATGCGTCAGTGTGCCCTCCACCGTGTGGATACAGAAAGTTAGATTGATGTTAGTTTGTGTGACTGGCAGGTTTATAACATCTACAACCAAGCCACAGGTCACAGTCTGCGCCTTAACCTCCAGGCCTTACCGGGTTGCTCAGCGCTGAGAGTGCGCAGGAACTGAAATGTTCTTCTGTAACACCCAGTTTCAGACAAAGTGCCGTAGTGTTTGGAGCAAACACTTGAGTTTGTTTCTTGCATAAAGAAGAACAGGAGTCTGCAGTATTCATCATACATTACACACATCATGCAGCCGAGGCGCCGTGACACTGCAGAGCGAGACGAAGCGGGACGGACTCTACAGACCCACTGCTTAGTGTAACGTATACACTTTTCATTTTATACACCGTTTCTAATGCTGATCTGATTGCTGCATATGTGCCCATAAACCTCCTGAATCCGTTTCCTCAGCCTCCCGAATCACTGTCTGAGTCAGAGGGGATACTGGGAGGTCGCGGCTCTGTTCTCAGCTGCTCCTCCCTCCTCATCCGCTGCCTCTCCGCCTTCTCGCGCTCCTCCCGTTCCTCTTTCTGCAGGAGGTGGAAGTAGCTCTGGCCCCGCTTAATTGCAGACGCCAAACGCCTGCAAAGCAGAGAAATACGCAAGACGGAATCGTGAATGCATGTACGTTCACTTTACAACCACAACAAAACTAAATGAGTATAAACCAAACATGTGAGGCCTACACACTTATCTTCTGTCTTTGTCGGAGAAAAAACAGCTGATGATTTACAGCCATGCACACATAACCACACACATGCACATAGTAAATCACGTGAGTCAGAGCACAAATGACACCTAGCTGAAGCAGTACGGGGGAATCATTTTACGTCTGGACAGATTAATGACTTAATTATGGCGATTTAGCTTCCAACCATAACCTTTCCTCAAACACTGTTTACTTGTTTTTTCCATACTACACGCCTAATTACTTTGCTGTGCTGGGAAATTAAAAGACGCTGGCACAGGAGCAACTGTCGAGGTGACTTTGCGCGGAGGCCCAGCCGAGGTAACACCTCCGTGTTTCCTAATCATTTCACACGGGTCGTTGGCCTCGCCGCGAGTGAAGCGGTCCGGCCGGGGAAGGAGTCAAGGTGGCGCACACCATGCCGGCTATACGATTTTTGGTTGCTGGAATCAGCTGGGATTCAGAACAATATTAAAAAGGGCTGTATGTGATGAAGGCGCCACCTTAGCTCATGTGGACAGTGGGGGGGGGGAGCTCAGAAATCATCTGGAATTTCAATATGACTGCAACACAAAGACAAGCAGACGAGGACAATATCCAGGGAAGAGTGGAGATTCATATATGTAGAGAGTTATAGAGGCAATAACTCAGTGTTGGATGATGAGTCACCAGGTGTGCTGACAGCTGGTTTCCAAGTGGCCATTGGAGGCACTGCAACCCCCCCACCCCCCAAGTCAAACGTCGGAACTGGCGTTCCAACAGCTTCGAAATGAATGTGAACGCAATGAGAGGGAGCTTCGGAGTCGGGGTCACGCAACCTGGGCGGCATTCCTGTGACGCGTGTTTTCCAGGTGAACTACATCTTTGTGCGAGGGTGAAACGAGACGGGAGGAGACACAAACGCCTGCTCCACTTATTTGTTTCTAGTGAGCAGCTGGCTGCTAATATTTCGCCCACAAGTGGAGCCAAGCACTTCAGCCCAAGGGGGGGCACCGAGCACATTGGTGATACACCGGCTCAGCTCGGAGGCATGTCTGTTCTACTTACATGGCGCCACACCCCGGATATCACTTATTCATCTACAGATGTGACATCTAAGCCCAAAATGCAGCGATCTTAATTAAAGTGCGTTTCTATCGGCATCGCTAATGACTCGTAGCTTCAAATGTGCTAAAAGTTTTTCCCTGGAGTCGCTGCCGGCTGCCAAGCGTGTGGGAGGTTGCTCAGTGACCTTGCCTCAGACGTGACTAATTCTGTAAGCTCTTTGTGGTAAAGTGACTCTTTCACGTATGTTCAGCTCATGTTCTCTGAAATTGGTTAGTATCCTGTGGGCTGGCGGCGTCTGTCTGCGCTGTGCTCGATGGCCACGTGCACAAACAGGCCCCGGTCGTGGCTGAGTGCAACATGAAGGCTGAACAACGATATGCTGAGGGGAAGGAGCGAGAGAGATGAGCCTCAGAGCTAATGACAGGCTGGAGCAGTTGGTGCGACATGAAAATAAAAGCAACGGATCATCAGAGCATAAAGGCACGACGCAACTTTTGTTTTTAAACCCCATTAAGCCCGTTCTCAGCACCACGGTCTGTCCTTCCAGACGATACGTTCCTCGTCTCTGTGAGAGGGAATCGTGACCACAAATCAGAGGCTGGCTCGAAAACACCAATAAAGATGACAAGGAGGATTTGATGGGTAGTTAACACTGACGGCAAAGTTGAAAGAAGGGGGGGGGGGGGGGGGGGGGGGGGGGGCC
>JAUMTR010000027.1:18854440-18938883 GCA_032270685.1 Microctenopoma stevenorrisi | reverse complement strand
CGGTGGCAGCTGGTTGCCAGGCGACAAAAGAGATGGGGTTGGCGGTAGGTGAGGAATCTTTGCAGTTATCAGACCAACTGAGATGCTGTGGCTCTGCGATGCTGCATCTACTCGCAGCGTCCAGCCTCACATCACCACAAACGCACCCGCATGCATTCTTAATGCCCCGCTCACGATGAAAGGCATCTGCATGATTCATTTTGCAGGGCACGATGCAATTTGAGCGAATTCAAAGCGCATTTCGTAATTAAGTCCCACTTAAGTATCGAGCAGAAGACTGCGACGTATCATCAATCTGCTACAAGGAGATGGAAAACGGGATTCGCGCGTGTGTTGACGGGTCGGCGTGGGATGTGTCGTGTCAACATTACCGCAGACAAACGGCAGACTGCGAAAACACAAGCTGGTGCAGTCAGAAATGACAGAATAGCAGAGGCAGGGATGAGAGCCCAGACAGTGTCATTAGGCTTTCAGCGAGTCTACCAAAGCAGAGCAGGAAGGAAACTGGACTCTGGCGGAGGCTGCACACCAGACGTTTTCTGCCTTCTGATGCTGTATGAACTGCACAAACCTGTCAGTTCACCGATGTATAAACCGACCTCAGAAACAAGAGTAACAGACGTGACCCACACAGCTGCTGGCCAGTCAGTATATTAATATATAAAAACAAACGTGATGCTTAAGCAATGATTTGATATTATGGGACATACAGTGCGGCTCTGGTAACTACGGTGGCCAGGCCAGCTTAGCATGAAGATTGGGAAGCAGATGGAAACAATGAACCGTGTTCTCCCCAAAGTTAGAATAAAACCCCTCAGGCTGCGCCAACACAGAACTGAATGAACATTAAAGAACAAACAGACAGCGACAAGTTTACAGGGAGTCGGCTGAACTTTTTCCTGGCTGCTTCCTGCCTACGTGCCGGGCTCACAGCCTCCAGGCCTCACACTAGCGTGTTATCAATCGTCTTATTCCGTCGTCAGCAAGGAGAGAAACAAACAGGGTTTATCACATGCGTTGAACTTCTCTCTGTGGAAATGTTCTGGAAAAGATGTGACAGACATCGTTTCTGAAAAACCAAATTAAATTCAGGGACACGTTCGTCTAACGTGAGCGTGAGGTTTGCTCCAGCCAGACAGGCAGTCAGATGTGTGAGCAGACAGCGGCTGATCGTCACTACTGTACCGGCTGGCAGGGATAAACAGCCCCGATTCGTCCGGGGGTTAGTTTCTCCTGTGAAAATGGCAACCTTTCCCCGTAACACCTGGATGAATAATTCAGCACTCCCGGCTCTATCAGAGGCTGTCAGAAATGTCATCTGGTTGGAAGTAGCCTTGGCTGCCCCCAGAGGATGTTGTCTCTACACCCCGCGGTGGGGTTAGGGGAGGTTACACAGTGCCTTCGGCGCCAGGACTCGGTTACCTGCAGCACAAAGAAGCTCTGAACATACCAGCAGAGAGTTTCCCTGCTGCTCGAGTCCTCGTTTGTTTCAGGCGAAAAAAAAACCTCAGATACCAAAGTTTTACATCAACGAGACGATACCGGAGGAGATTTTCACCCACAGATGCAGCCTCACCTGGCCCGGCCCAGACCCTTCCGCAGGGAAACGATGTCTGCTTGATTCCCAGCCTGCGTACAGCAACCTGGCCAACTCTGGAAAGCAAAGTGCATGAAAATAAATTAAAAAAAAGATAAGAAGCTATTATCCTTCTGTCTCCCGAGTCGCTCTGGAACTGCTGCATCGCCGTGTGACCTCCGCAGAAGCAGAGTGGGCAGCAGGCCAAGAGCAGAAATTGTGTTTCTAATATGACATCATTTATGGAAATGACAGATAATCAGGCAATTAATCTCTACATGATTACCAGCAATGAGCTAAAAAAACACCTTATCCACGATAAACTGACATTTGCTACAGCAGGAGTTAGATAGGAGGGCGTGAGAGGAGTATGAATGTGAGGCCAACGATTCGCAGTCTTACTTCCTCCTGTGGAATCTGGAGCTCTGCTGTAAACGGACTCGCTTCTCCTCGCCGGGTCATTTGTTGCAACCTATGAATAGATCGGAGCAAAAGTAGAGAGGCATTAATTAAATATAACAGTAGGAACTCATATCATGCTTTTTAAATAGGCCCCAATGTCTAAGCAAGAGTGTTTACACACATGGTGGCTCTACTACAGCATATAATGCCACGTTGAATTAAATAAATTCCCTTTGTTTCAATCGGCTCAAACTGACAAACAGGGATCGATGACTAAAAGCCACCCGAAGATCATCTGTTCCTCCAGAAAACCATCACTGAGTTGGTAACTTCCCCCCAATACTCTGAAGACATAAAAAACTACAGCGTCGAGACAGAGGGCTGCAACGTACAAAGGCCGAGAGGAGGTGTCAGGGAGCATGGAAATGCCAAAGCCGTCATATTTCACTGTGAGGCTTCTCTCTGCTCAGCCCCTGCTCCACCCGGCATCGCTCTTCCTCTTCCTCCTCCTCATCCCCTTGTGGCCACGCGCCTCTGCTGATGGATGAGCTCATTTGCTGCAGATCTCTTTCGAGTCAAACCGGGACAGCGTTGTTGCCCTTCTGCTACTTCAGTGGACACAGATAACAGAGACACGTCTGCACTGGAACAACTGGTCTATAAAAGCAACTCTTGGTCCGAGCTGCTTTTGGTTGGTGCTGCTTTTGTCTTAACGGCGCCGCAGAGAATCCCACAGTGTCACAATGTGACTGCAGTAACGGAGCGGGTTGCATTGTTTCTTCCTCCACGAGGCCGTTCTGTAGTCAGGACGCAGCGGATAAACGAATAGCATCTCTTCCTGTTGGATCATAGTTCAGCCGTCGTTCCGTGTTATTTCATTTTGTGAAATCCGCCTTCCAAAACATACATTTCCACAGAAAAGCCCGTTCTGATAAGGACCACGTCTCTCTACTCGCCGGCCTGTCTCCGTGACTGAGCCAACCTCACAATAACTCTGATGAATGCGGCGTCCACGCGGACAAACCAGCCATTTGACACTTCATCCCCATTTGATGCATTAGCTGCTAATATCCCACGGATCCACAGCGGGACGTGATTTGCTGCGACTGGCTTCTGCTGGGCAGAGGTGACTGTAATCCTCCAACAAACGTCTTACTTCAGATGCGTTAGTTGGTGGAAGCTCACACAGAACTACCTTCAGTCTGAAGTCAAAGCACACGGAGTGAAACACTTGATGCGCTCCAGCACACAGAGCGATTAGTGTCAATTAAAAGCAGATGAAGTGACTGGTTTTGGATGGGGGGGGGGTTCACACACACACACAGAGCAGGATATGAAACAGTCACTTGAGGGGGGCATTAGCAGTTCACGAGAGGAGACGCATCAGAGACCATGAAGACTTTCTGATCTTTAGCAGCTGCCAGATGAAGCAGAAAAACGTTTTCCCTAAAAATCAGGCGTTTCTTCACATTATTTTTATTTCGGGTCAGATGAGGGGTGTTTGAAGTTAATCCTGATTCCAGACATCAAAATGATTTGATGATGCGTTTATTCCTAACACTCACATTCACACACAAACTGCACCGACTCACAGGATTCACCGTCCCCCGGTGCCGTTTCTCAGCCGCTGCTTCGGTTTCCAGGCGTGGAGGGCGCGGGGAGGGCGCGCGATTCAGCTTTATTTATACAGCGTCAATTCCCAACATAAGTCATGGTTTAAGACCTTACACATTATATAAATATATACCTTTAAGAGGAAGAAACCTCCAGCAGAACCAGGCTCAGGGTGGACGGCCATCTGCCTCGACCGGTTGGGGTTAGACGACAGAGGAGAGAGAAAAGAGTGTTCTAACAGTATAGTCAGTACAGGCAAAATGTAATTATACCTTTCTGTATAATGACAAGTAAAAGAACAAGAAGCCAAGTCTTTTGTGTTTTATTTACCCAGAAATAAGAAAAATAACACAACAGGTCCATAAAAGAGGTCAGATGACTAGCAGTAAACTGAACAAGGCCCGTACCACACAACAAACTCCTGAGGAAGTAAATCATGTAGTCTGAACAAATAAACACAGTACTAAACAGGAAATCCCACAACAAGAAACATAGAAGCATCACGAGAAATTGTTTAGTGTCTCAAGCCTTTACCATCACTACAGTATATAAAAATTAAGTAGTGCTCCTTACCAACAGTACAGGATGCAAACCTTAAGCTGCTGCATTCAGAGACTGAGGGGAAAATGTAGCATGAATGAATACGTTTAACCTTTTAGAAGCCACGGTTCCACCTGTGGGATACAGCTGACCTTTAACAGAATATTTCCATGAAAACTCACAAGGTCAAATATTTACTGATTAGAGCCCATTAATAATTTTGTTCATGCTTAGAAACAGACCAGCAATTTAATCAGGTTTAATATATAAAAATAAAAGAAGGCGGCCTCGTTTTCTGCATCATGGTTTGGTTTGTCTGTGGTTTAGTTATGAGGGAGCTACAGTAGAAAACCGTCCAGCAACATCTGAGGGTTCGGCGTGGACGGTTTTCTTAACAATAAAATCATTAGTCCTAAACGTTACATGAGTGCTTTTCCTGCCCGGATGTGTGACAGCGTGTGTTGTCCTGTGGTAAACACACTTTACTGAATCACATCAAACCAAATCAAATGGCGTTTTGCTTGTGCGAGCTTGTGTGATACTCGACTTTCGGCCTGCAGTGTGGGACTTCATGCACTCAGACCAAAGTATCACCATTATTAAAACGAATAAGCAATTTTCCTCAGTCCATGGATTTACCTTTTGAGGCGTTCTCTCTTTAGTCCATGCAGCTCATGTGAACCTGGAATATTTTCTAATGACTAATTGTAAAAATGTAATCACCATGTGACCCTGTGTTATCTGTCTACCCAGATAGCACTGGAGACTGGGAAAGACGAGTATCAGACTCTGTTGCGATGAATTGACTCGACCCTCTGCCACTAATTAACATCCAAACAAGAAGAGCTAATCAGTGAAATCGGCTTCTGGTGTTTGCTTGGAATCCGGCATAGAGCAAGCATTTAAATGCTGTTTCACTTACAGTGCAGCCTGCAGACACACATTACGCCTCACTGAGCACAAAGACGAGACCACAGCGAATTAGAAAGGTTTTATTAGATTTTTTTAGACAATAGGTCCTAGCTTCCTGTGAATGGTAGTGGAAACGTAACTACTTTTATATTTGTATAGGTAATGCAGTTGAAATGAATTAATTTAGGGTTGGGGTTGGGGTTGGGGTTGCTGACTTGCTTCTCTTGAAAAGTTGTTGATTCATTGGTTAAAAAACAACATCTTTCAAACCAATTGCTTAAATTTTGGAAGGTGCAACACTCTGGTCTCAGACATTTGAGAATGTGACAATATGTTTACAGTAACATCCTCCTGCACTAATCATTCCCATCTCAACCTGTATTAAATCACAGCACGAACACGGTAATGCACCGTGGGCACAGGTGCCTCTGATGTAAACAGCATGGAAGTCTCACAGGCTCAATTTACAGGCAACAAATCCCAATTTTCCCTCATACACAATATCCTCCAGACAGAATCTGTGGCTGAGGCATCACACCAAGTGTCAGAAACATCTGTTCAATCTGTTTTGTGCTCCAGTGGACAGTATGCCAGGATCTCAGGGCACACTGCTCTAAAAATGAAACACTGACAAGTCTGTCACACTTGATAAAAGAGGGAACAATAATAATCCTGTTGAAACTGTCGAGTGAAAGAAAATATGGAGTGGAAGGGAGATTTGTGCACCCAGTGCACACACACATGGAACTAGAATGCTTCAGATAACACACAGAAGAGACTAGTGTTGTCCTCTCGGCCTCTTGCAGAGGTATTTCATGCTCCAGACGAGCGATTTTCACAGTTTGCCCTTTTTGTGGGGCAAAACGCGGGGGGAGAGACACTATCCCTGACTCATGACAAGACTGAGAAGCCCAGTCACCACTGGAAGAATAGAGTTCACCAGGATGTGAGAAGGACAGTGTGCACGCACAAACGAGCCCCAGCCTCAGCCGACTTCCAGCTATTTGCCATCACGCCCTTAAAACTAATTTGTCGCTGCCATCATCAGGACAGCGAGAGGTGCTAGCTTCCCTTCCACACCCATCACCCCATGCCCACACACCCTTCTCATGGGATCGACATCAGCGCTTCCTAAGTGCTAAAACAGACAGGAACACTATATAAAGCCCCGCAGAGATTTATTTCACTCACCACTGTTTGGTTCTTTCCTTTATCATTCCCTCAGTAGTTAGTCAACTTTAATTTTCTGTGTAAATCTCCTTCTTAGAACATGAGTGAGCAGGCAGACACCGGACTGTCACGTGGGCGGTGCAGCAGGGGTGGCCCCTGGTACCCCCTGAGAAAATGGTGGCACTCCAGCCGCCTTTTCAATCAAGATGTTGGACCGCCGCCTTTCCTGGAGCCAGGGGACCCTTGGTGGATGAATGTGGACTGGCTCCAGCAGAGTTTGGCAGCCTGCGCCTGGCCAGGGTACATACCCGCTCCGCTGTCCGTGCCCTGCATCTCTGGGTCGATGCGGCCTCCCGGTCAGAAGATTAGTGAGGAGCAGTACAGGTGGAGGGTCAACTTGGACGTGGCTCATTTCTGCCCCGAAGAGATTTCGCTCAGTGTCAGAGGTGGATTCTTGGAGGTTGGAGGTACAGAACACTGACGTAGGGCTTTGTTGGTAGAACAGCACTGAAAGGACTCTTTGTTAACTTTACCAATTACTTTTGCACACAGGACAGTTTCAGCTCTTAATAAAACATGAATAATCTCATCCAGTAACGGAGTTATCTAAACAGAGTTCTCTCACAGTCCACAGAATAAAGCCCTCAAACTAAACACTGATGGAAAGGAAGCCGAATGCAACAAAATTACACAGCTTAAATAATGTGCTCAGGGAAATTAAAAATCACAGCTCTGTGGCAGAAATTAATTTCTGTGTTGAGTGGTTTCTCTGAGTGGCTTGATTCCTCCGCATGTCCTCACATAAACGCTAATCCATCCCCAGGGAAGCACGAGGAGAGGCCAGATGAGCATGGATTCATTGCCAGATGCTTTACAAGGAAATACAGGTATGCAAAGTAAACACTGGCGTCAACCTGCAGATGATGAAATGTGGTATTCCAACACCAGCAGCCTCTATAAAGCCTGCTGAGCCGCTGCATACCACACATTCCTATCGCTACTTGCAGAGCGGACACAGCCTGTGTAGAGACAGTAAACAAGTGGTCGTGTCATTTTCAGGCTTCCAGCTGAGATTGATGTCACCACGATCACCTCCACACTCTCTGTTGACGGTATCTTGACAGTGGAAGCTCCAGTTCCCCAAAGCTCTGTTCCCGCCGCTGTTGTCGTTCCCATTAAGGTGATCACACCTAAATGAAAAGACTGACATACTGCATGCAGTGAATGTGACCGCGCAGGTAGCAACGTGTGACCTGGTGAGATCAAGCTGCCAAAACCCACCACCGCAACATTAAAACCACCAGAGTACACAGTGGTGATCAGAGTACACAGGAAACATCTGAAGGGGCTGCTGAAGCAGATGTAGTTAGGTTTAATCTGTCCGGAGCTCAAAATATAAAACATTTAAACCTTTAAACAGGCGCTTATCGTGATCACGATGGACAGATCATCACCTGATTGCATCGACTTTAGCATTCCTCGAGTATCCAAGCGTGGCAGGACCAGACATTGAGATTCATTTTACACCTGACATTTCTTTTTTTTTACATATTTATACACAAATGCAGGTGGAGATCGAAACAGCAGAGGCAGACCCAGAAAGTAACAGAGCAGTGGAGGCCCCAGAGTTTCCGTCTGCAGAGGATCACGGGGAAGACTCTCCACTAGAGGTCCATGGTGATCAAGCCCACCTCGGCAGCAGCACAGCTGGGCTACAGCAGCACGAAGAGAGGAGGGAACAGGAGGAGGAGACCCACGAAAAGCCAGCTGTAGAGTCCCACCCTTCAGTGTCTGCAGATGGCGAAGGCACAGAGAGTTGTCGAGAATCTTCTGAGCACCATGAAGACGCAGACACGTTCCAAGAGCCAGAACACAGGGAACCAGCGCTGGGTGGAGAGATCCAGGTACTGGCAGACTCCGAGGAGTCTGCTGAGGAGATCACCCAGCCGGAGGAGCGAGTGCCGGGCAAAGGTCCGCCAAGTGAGGTTCCTGACATAAAACAAGAACTCACAGTGTAGAAACACACCACAGCCAAAATGCTGAAACAGCCGCCCAGCTTTGCTTCGCACCGTATCCACAGATCATGTAGCCGTGCTTCCTGGAGCTCCAATAAAGAAGTAGCATCTCAAAAGTCTTATTTATTGTGTAAAAGCTCTTATGAAGAAACAACGACGTTCACGTGCATCACATTCACAGTTACTTTTACCAAGAGAGATGCCAAACTGAAAAAGAAGGTGATGATGATTATGCAGTTTAATCAGATACTGTATGTTTGAACAGCTGTGCGTCAGTCACTCCAACATGAGTAACCTGCCTCAGGAGAAACTGGCACGACTCCAGTTATGCTGTTGCCATGGCAGCACACGTCCACACATATCATCTGATACCAATAAATACAATAGTTGGTGGGTACAGCGTCGGCCTTTTATTGCGGCTCCAGTTCGGAAACTTTTAAATTCAAGCCGATCATCCCTCTTCATTCCAATACACAGAGAAGATTACATTATTTTGCATCACGCAACATGGTGGAGCTGCCCCAGTTTTTGTGCACTCCGGCGGGGCTGCCTCCGTGCGCTCGACCCACTCCGCAGCACTCGGCGGTGCCAATCTCAACCAGCACTAAGCCCTCCGCTAATCTGCTGGCCAATTCCTTCTGTTCCCCAACAATAGTACCACAGGCTCCCTGCATCCCTGGAAGCCGGCCCATAAGTGGAGCGGTTCTCCACCCCCCCCCCAAAAAAAAACGACGCAGATGTTTAAACACACTGAGAGATTGGCTGGACATCTTTATTGCATCAGCCAATACAAAGACATCAACAAAAAAGAAGGAAGGAAACAAACGTCTTTGGCAAAGAAGTCGCTCTGTCCGTTCCAAGAATCATGCAGTCATCGTCCTAAATGCTCAGAGAGAAATGCAAACCATGTTGCAAAACCTGGAACACTTCAGATTGAGAATTATAAAGAATAGTAAAGTATATTTACAATACAATCGCCCAAAAAGTGTTTGTTTAAGTGACTTTCATGAAGTTGAGATAAACTAACTGAGCTGAACTAAATCAAGGCACTCAAGTGTATAAAGGCACGTTTCTTTTTTTTCAACAGATCACATACATTATGTTGAAAAACCACTGATTTGGCTAAATTAAAGTTAATATAAATACAAATATGAATTCGATTCTTTAGAGATTAAATAACTGTTTAATTTCTAATTCTTAATTCCTGCCTGAGGCAACTGAAGCGTGACAGCTGGCTGCTGATGAAGTGAATGAATGTAAATCATGTGTAATGATAAATGAATTGAGAATATTTGTTAAAGAAAAGTCAATGTACTTCAGTACTACGAATCAAACCTACGTAGTTTACTCTACACGTTTTATTTCCAGGTTTCTAGCAACATTTCCTATTAAAGCTATAACCGCATCTGTCATGTTAGTCGGATGGTTGGTTTAGGCCATGGGTGTTTCCTGGGGGTTGGGGGCCTCCACCTCCTGCAGTTCACCGCCCTGGCAGCCCTCGTCGCTGAAGAGGTAATACGGGGGCGTCTGCCGAGCTTCGATTATAAGGACGCCCTCGGGGGAGAGAGAGGCGAAGACTGTCAGAGGGTCCACATCCACCGGGATCCTAGCGAAACACAGAAGACGTGAGCTGATGCCGTGTTGTTGTTGTTTTTTGTGTTTGTTTATTGAGAGGAACGAAATTAAGAGAGAAAACTGTTTGATTCCTGCTCGGAGGTCAAGTCAAACTGACGTTCTTCTCCAAAAGAACTGCTGCACACACGTTAATAAATGCTGAGTTTTTTCATTGACACTTTGTCAATACCCATAAACAGCCTCCCGTTTGGTGATTTTAGTGCAAGGGGAGAAAGAAATGACTTCACTCAGGATCTCTGACAGCTATTAAAAACATTCACTGTGTCCTCCCTGATCCTACCGCAGACCCACAAAAACTATTTCACACCCAGGAGAAGAGCCGAAAGCAATCTGGAGTTTTCATTAAAAATTCTCCGGCTCTGCAACGGAGAGAAAACAAACAGTTGGTCCAGGTGTGACGTTCGCAAAAATGAAACTGGATTCCAGTTAATAGGCTTGTCTGTCTGCAGCAGCTTAACATCTGTACATTTCCTTATCCGCTGTTTTCACCTGACATACGCTCAACAGCTGATTTTCTTCCTTTTTGTTGCTCGGCTTGCTTCATTTTTTTGACACTTCTCATGCTGGAAATGTTATATTTCTCTGAGCACGCTGGGATAATTGGCTCCCAAAACGTACAGCGAGACAAAAAGCGCAGAAGGAAAAATGAGGCAAACCTGCAGAATGTGAGAGCTTCGTTTCATTAAAGCTGCGTTGTCGGTGGACTGGTGTAGTTATGGAATTCTGGTGTTCGTTACGAGCTTAATTTCAAAAGTATATACATAGGACGTGTCGGAATGAAAGCCTGCAGTACACACACACACACACACACACACACACACACGAGCAGACAGCTTGGCCAAATATGGGTATTGTGAGTTTTCTGTGTGAGCGGCCAAGTGTCTTTGGGAGTTAATATAAACACGAGGCTGCTGCGTTCAAAGAAGAGGGCTGCGGCTCTACCCTTCAGTTAATCAGTAAGGACCTGCACCGACTTCAGCAGAGACAGGTGACTTCATCCCTCAGACGCAGACAGAGAGTCCACTTCAGCAACAACTACCAGACGCGTCCAGGATCACACAGTAACCAACCGTCGATGGGCCTGAATTTACAGGCAGGACTGCTCTGAGCGTTTCAGTCTAATCTGGAATATGTTTATTAATTCCCAGCTTTAGCCGCACATAAATGCCAACACACACACGCTTCGGTATCTACGCCCCCCCCCACTTCAAAGATCTAACTGCCGCAAAGCGTAGCTGCACCTTCTGACAAAGTCACTCGGTCCCGTTACGTGGGACTCCAGCAGGAGCCTTATCAGTCCGACTCTGGGAGTTGATTTACCTCTGGCAAGTGCACATTTTATCTCAGCTATTGATTTTGTGCAGCTGCCAAAAAGCTGTCCAATATGCTTTTCGCCCCCCCACAGGGGCGCTGAGGCAGAGAGAAACAAGACAGAGGCAGAGCCCGGACCGCGCCTGCAGCACAGGTGCAGTACACACGTAGGCCGAGTCAGTTCGGTCATTATCAAGCCACAGACAAGTGTTGCAGCTAAGCTACACGACCTGAGGTCAGAAAGTTACCTTTGGCCTGAATGCATTTAACAGCAACATCTCTGGTTAAAAACTGACTTTATTATTAGTATTTAACAGAAAACTTGACCTTTGGACTCGGCCGCACTGTTTACCACTCTCTAAACTTCCTGGAATCGGTTTGGTGATTGCTACAGACTGCCTTGTCCTCTCCTGTCTGTGTCCTCTCTGTCTCCCTGGAGACAGAGCATGCAACTCTCTCCTGGCTGGAGCTTCTGCAGTCACCATCAAACCCCTCCAGATGGTCCAACATGCGGCGGCCCGCCTCATTTTTAACCAGCCAGTACCGTCGTGTCACACCTCTTCACTGGCTCCCAGTAGCTACTCGCATCGAGTTTAAATCCTCGATGTTATCTACAGGGCTCTCAATGGATCTGCTCCATCTTACTTACACTTCTTCACGAGGTGAACAAGTTCAAAAAGTACTTCAAGTAAAGTCCACCACACACACACACTCATATCATTGTCCAGCACTAAACAATTCCTCAGCATGTTCTTGTCTTGATGAGTTAGAACTTATCAGGGTTCTTAGCTGTAGTATCTCAGTTTTACAGGTGTCTTCTCCTTGTAAGTCGCTTTGGATAACAGCGGCTGCCAAGTAAAGTAAAGTAAAGGAAAGGAAAGGAAAGGTAAGGACATTTCTGCAGCTATCCTTGGCCTCTGAGCTGCATGTTTGCAGTAAGTAAGTCATTCTGAAAGGTCTAAGTCTTACGCTGTAAATTCAGAGACATGATTTTGCAGCGATGTATCGCTACACAAATAAATAAGCAGATTGAAACTGAACTGATTCTCAGACACACCAACCATGCAGATGAATGACGTGTCTGCTCTACGCTGTCTATTTCTCTCTCTGTCTCTCATGTGTCTGGTGGATTTGTTTATAAAGGGAAGTTATTTATACAGTACATGGACCCCCCCACCCCCCGCCCCAGCAGATTCAGTCTGTCTGTGGTTTTAGGTTTTGCTGCGGAGTACAGTCCAGATTTCAGGGCTTTCCAATTAAAAGCAATGTGATGTGAGCAGTGTGGGTTGAGCACGACTGCCAACTAATTAGCCAACAGGAAACTAGCAGAGCTGGAGTGACAGTGATGCGCACCAGCGATTAGCGCCGCTGTTTGATGTCTTCCCACGGCCCAATTAGACGGACAGAAGCGGAGAAGCGGGCAGGTTGTGAAAACGTCTGTGGCCCGTTCGGCCTGAGTGACTTGTCTTCAAAAGACTCCTGAGACTTCCACCATTGTGGTGTCTGCTTCCGTCCCCTTTAAAGCTGATTTCTGATTGAGCCACAGCTGATGAGGACGGTTGTTAACGGACAAACAGCAATGATTCATGCATTTCAGTGTGTCCAGAACACCAGCAGACATCCACGGATGCTACCGTTCAATGGTTCGGGGTCACTTTTAGCGTCCTTGTTGAGAGAAAAGATGATTTTATAACATTAAACTATTTTGTTGTAGCTGGAAACATCTAGTTTTTAAAGGAACGTCTACACAGGTGTACAGAGGCGGATTAGCAGCTTGCTAATGCTAGTTCATCAATTTAAAAGGGAGACTGATCACAGGTTAGAACAGATTAGAACTGTTTTTGTAGGTTAGGAGTTTAATGAGTTTGTTTTCTAACAAAGGAGAAATGGACCTGAGAAAAGTTAATGAACTAAAGATCTTCTTTTTTGCTGTTTCTGTTCATCGCACCCTTCAGCGTTCTGCAGCACGTCTGGTTTAGGACGGTCTCTTTGCAGCATTCACTTACACGCGTTTCTATTTGCAGCTCATTTTCTTTTTGGTTGTGTTTTTTGTCTCTGGGGCTGCTGTACGTCAACACTATGAAGCCTAGCAGAAGGAACTGTGGTCAGTAAACATTTAGTTCGTTATTTATTGGTCTGACTAAGAAACGGTTCTAATTTGTGTTAAAGTGTCTCCATAGTGCAGAAATGGGCAAAAACCAGAAAGGCGAGTTGACTGAAATTATACTCACTGTATCTTCTTTGTGAAATTCTTTGTCACTATGCCTCCTGTTTCCTGCTTCTCCTCGTGTGTTCCTGTTTGTGGGGGGAAAAAACACATTAGCAAACAGGTGAGTCCGAAGGGAAACCCAACATGACCTTTACCTTAACGCGCGCAAAAGCTAATGGAGGTTACAGATCGACATTCATCACATAAACCTATACGAATGTGTTCAGCAGCTTCAGAAACGACGTGGCGTAACTGGGATCCAAACCCCGTTCATTCTCCGTCCATCTCTAGGGTGGGATTGCTGTGTTGAAATTCCCATTAGCTGCTTCCAGGAATGATTCTCACTCATGTTCCTCCCTCCACCTTTTCCTCCGGGCTCCGTTTGTGGCCGTTCTATCTCTGCAGCTGCTCCAGGGCTGCTAAATGTCAGCACCGCGGCCTGCTCCACCCTTCCAACCCCGTCTCCACAACAGGCTCAACTATGCACCCCCCTACACCCCTGCTGAAAGTGATCGACTCCACCGGAGAGTAACGTCGGAATAAAACTCCAGCAAGAACCGAGCTGAGACGGCCCATGAAGACTCTTATGGCAACATCCTTATGATGATGATGTACTTGATCGGTCCCTTGATTATCTCCCTAAGATGCTTCATGAGTACTTGTGGTTTGCACAGGGAGTCGTCCAACAAGGCGTAGCTTCTCCTTGTTTTTAGGTCCCTTACGACAGAGATGCCAGATTCCAGATGCTCTGTGTAACACTGTGCTCTGGGAGGGGAGATGACAGTGCAGTAACAAGTGCCAAGGACAGAGCAGTACTTCGCACAGTTGCAGGAGGAGGATGCAGCTTTTTGATCCCGCTGTGATTCGGTTGAAGGCATCTCATGTGTTTCATCCTCCCTGAGCAGTGAGCCTCACACGGCGGGCGTTAGCTTCCACTTTACTTTGCTTTAGTTTACTTGGCAGACGCTTTTATCCAAAAGCGACTTACAGGGAACTCGCGCTGGGTGTCTGGCTCAAGGACACACCTGGTAGGGGAATGACTAGGAGTTTTGAACCTACAGCCTTCTGCATCCCAGTCTGGAGCTTAACCCATTGAGCTACCAAGCCGCTGTATCGCTGTACATGTTTTATCTGCTTGTTGGAGCTGATCAATCACGTCACTGCTGGGAACTGTTTCGATGCCGCTTCTGACTTTCTCCATTTCACTGTTGGATCCTCTGGTTTGATTCAGTTCAGTACGAAATGAGGCTTTTAACAGGCAGCACACTAAAAACCATAACAGCTGCCTTCTCATCAGCTACAACCAGTTTTATTCAGACAAAAGAGTCTTGTTTGCTGGTTTGAGAAAGACTTAAATGACCATGTTGCCTTTTGACTCCAGTAGAATATTTAGAGTTTATCTTACTTTTACATTTCTCACAGGAAAATGAACGGAGCTAACGTGTGAGTCTGAATCACTAGGAGGGGAAGCATCAGAGTTGTCTGTTTACTTTAGATTGATAAGTGAACATAAGCTTCGTGTGATCAACTGTACGTGTTCCCTACTTTAACCATTTGGATCCCAGCGCCCATCCGGTCATGCCTGGACGTGTTAGGTCATGGCTGCCCTTGACCCCTGCCATCCTTCTGTTAACCTTTAACCAGACAGAAAGGGGCCGTAGAGCGCGGCTGCTGCTATTCTGTTCATGTACTGAACACTTTCAGAATAAAGGGCGAGCCCAACATGGCGCTGATTGAGTGACCCAGCTGGCATACCAACTATGTGTTTATAAAAAACTCTGAGTTGGGGGCCTGCCGTCCTCTGCGCCCTCTTCGGCTCTGGGAATCCCTGGAATCCAGCTGTCTTTTGAAGCATTGACTTAAAGAAACAGTTCCCACGAGTTCACCAGGCACAGACAGAACCCGTAGAAGTAAAGTCCTGCCTCCAGAACATTCTCTCGGGTGTTAAGGAGCAGTGAGCGCAGGCTGTGGCCTCCTCTGAGCGTCTTATTGTTGTCACAGGCCTTCCCTTAAATCTAAATCGAGCTCATGGGTGACTAAGGGAATGATTCTCCAGGAATCTAAAACAGGTGTCTAAGCTTGAGGATTTGCCTGCCAACATCCATCTCCCAGCGGCCCAAATCTGCCCCGCTCTCCCATATGAAGAGACCATATTACAGCGCAGACGCCTGAATCACATCCCCTGAGTTACATGTGTGTTGTTTCATGAGACCTTGTGAGTTAGTTCTGTGCTTTGTGCTGCACTGTATTTGACTCGTGCACACGGGCGAATGAACTGAGTCTCAGGTTCTGTGTAAGACACTTTACTTAAAGGTTGAGTAAAAAGGAAAATAGGTTCCCCGATGCTGATAAAACGGATCAAACTGATCATGGTTTGGATAAAACTATAACTGTTGGTTGTTTTCCGTGAACTTCCATCTCAATGAAGATCTGGGGCCAGTTTCAAAAGTGTTCACACACACTTATTGTACATAAACCCAAGAAAAACAACGCTTACAGTAAAAAATAGAAGCAGAATTCACCTTTATGTGGCAACACAACGCGAGACACGACCTCCCTGTCCTGTTTTCCTACTTTATTTTACATGCATCTACCTTTAAACTGCTTGTTTCACCTGTTACCCCGCCTTTAAAGGCACTTTAACCGTGTTCTATTAATAAAAGTGACTCCATGTTTCTCCCATCACTGTGAACTGATGTTACCACACAGAGACATTTCCCTGTGGCCTCGCTTTGACCTCCAGCTCACAGCTTTTCCCAAACTTTCTCTCCCTCACAGACTCGTGTGTAAAGATGATTTTCTGTTATTGGTGACCTCTGCGGGAGCCTCCAACTCACCGGACACTTCTACGAACCCGTCTCTCGTTTTGACCTGCAACTCTTCTGCTCTGAAGCTGTGGACGTTCACGCACACTTTCCAGGGCTCCCCGCCGGTTGTGACGGGGGAGCTCCGAGAGGAGGGCTCTGCGTATCTGCTGGTGTACAGCGAGGGGCCTCCTGTGGACTGACGCGGGGGGAAACCTGCGCGTAAACCGCCGCCGAAGGGCGAGGGGCTGAGTCGGGTGCTGAGCCGGCCCGGCCGCGCCCAGCCCGGCCACTCCATCGACAGGTCGTCGGGGAAAGGTGGCATCCCGAACTCATCCTCCATAAAGCGAGACGCGATCTGCTCCCGGAATGGAGACTGATCCCGGAACGGCGACTCTCCAAACGGATCCCTGGGGAACCTCTGCCGGTTCCCCATAGTGTAGAACTCGCCTTCTGCCATCTCCAGCTGACTTCAAAGCCACGCAAAGATGGTGCAGGAACAACTTCCAACCAAGTCTTGTTCTTCTCAGGAACTGAAACCCCTCCTTCTACGTGTGGGAAAACCTTTATCTCGTTTGGATTACGCGCATCGCAGTTACGCAACGCGTCACCTGTTGATCCAAGAACTCAACCAAGGAGGACACTCCGTTCCTCGAGGCGTCGGGTGAACTGATCCAACTCCTTCGAGCTGTAGGTTTTATACTGGACGACGACTTCCCAGACGATGAGAGTGCGCGGAGCAAGTATCCCGATAGTGCTGGGAGGATCCAGAGAGCGCTGCAAAAAATAGCAGCTCCAGACCTCCACAGCAGACACCTCCACGTCTCTGACAGCTGAAAAGTGGGAGAAAGTCAGGAGATGGAGACTAGTTCCGCTCTGAATGAGCCGCTTCAGCTGTTTATTCGCGTCGGAAGACCTGGAAAGACTCGAATTAAGGCAGAACAAGTCGCTAATGCGGCCACTTTTTGCAGCAGCGCAACAGCTGACCAGAGACCAGCCCCCCCACCACCACACACACACACACACACACACAGCTTCCTCCTCTTGGGGGTGACTCACTGGCTTTTTAATAGGACATATGATGTCACAGGACAGATTAGAGAGACAGCTAAGTCACGGCCTCTGTTTACCCCGAGAAACACACACGTCCACACAAAACACGACATCTGCCTCTTACTCACAACTTGGTTTTTATATAGCTCAATGTGAACACACTGTGGAAGAGAAAGTGGATCTCCAGGGGCCAGGGCTGGGACAATTCCATTTCCAGGTGACACATAATTACATCCCTATTGCTTTATGTTATTGGAGTTTTTCAAACAAATGACGAACAACACGACGGGAGGGATTTTAAGCACAAAGACATCTAGAATCCACAACGGTCTTCCTTTCCTCCTTCACCCATCAATGGTCGGTTGAATCCAAACCACATCCTGTATCTTAAGTAATCACACGTTATGTAGAATTTATACAATGCAGATGCAAATTTACACCACTCTAGTTACATATACAAAATAGTTTTGCACAAGAACTGATGTGAACTTTACATTGTGAGACGGGGTGGGGGCCACGGGTCTGGGTGCCCATCTACAAACAGCACAAATCATCCACTGGCACGTTTATAGTTTATGTATGAGTTCTGTGCAGCGTTCCTTCCTCTTCCAGTGTCATATTTCCCTCATTTGTCCAATTTGGTTGACACTCAGGGAAATACGTTGGGTACTGAGTGCATAGAGAGCAGTCTGTCAGGCCTGGAGCGCTTAAACAGACACGGTGATGGATTAGAAGCGACTGAGAAAGATAACTCACTTAATTATAACAGGCAGGTTCAAACTTTCTGCAGAGTCAAACTCTGGAGTCAACGCAGCCTCAAAATGAACATTAATGCAGCAGTTTGGCATTTTGAGAAATACGCTTTCTTGCAGAGACTTAGCTGAGGAGATGGATCTCAGTCTCATAGCTGTGGGGTAAATATGGAGCCGGTAGCACGGGGGGGGGGGAGTGAAAAGCGAACCTCGCTCTGTAGCAGGGGAGCAAATGTTGTTCCACAAACAATAAACAGTAGGAATCTGATATTTAGGACCGTGTCTTTGTGTGTGGGCTTCTAGTGGCAACACATGTGTGGCGTTCAGGTACAGCGCAGAGTGTAGGTCTTCCCTGTGTCAAAGGTCAGCAGAGCCCAGCAGTGTTTTATGTTGCTTTCAGTGTTGTGCTAAATGAAACCTTGTGTGTCCTGTGTGTTTAACAAACTGACGTGAAAGTGACGCCGAGCTTCTCATTTCACGATCTGCAGAAAAGCAGAGACGACAGAAGACCTTTCGACCTCCAGCTTTATGTGTGCATATGGTGGCAAAACCAAAGGATTCATCAACAACAATCCACAAATGAATTACAGCAGTGTCTGACAGCGTTGCATAGAAAGATTGACCACTACCGAGATACGAGAAGCCAATAAATATTAAATAAGTAACACATATGTGAGACGCTGCACAAAAATATTGTTGATGTATGTGTTTGGTTCCAGAGATGAATGCTATTTATGTTCCAGCTTATTTTCAACATGCTGAGGTACGGGTTTTAATTCCTACACTTATTCATTATTAAATGACCAAAATCAGACGTATAACCACAGACAGCCCAAGGTGTGAGCCAAACGTAGAACATCTGTGCCCCCCCCCCCGTCCCAGTGCAACGTTTCGATCACTCTCTGCTGTATGACATCAACTGACATTTCAATTGTTTTCCACTTGATCACAGGATAAATTAATTTGACATTTGAGCTGACAGGCAGCGTGCTCGCTGTTGGGCTGCCCTGGTGGTTTCATTTTTCAGAGGAAACACGTTCGTTCTCCGTCTTTCGCTGAGATTAGAGCAATAAACCTTCCATTCCTGCTCTCAATCCCTCCGAGGCCATTTTCAATACATGGTTCAAATGGCCCAAATGGTGGCATATTAAGTATGGTAAATGTCTGATGTCCTAAGTACTGTATATGTGTTTGCATATGGTCATAACTTACATTTAAACCCTTCTAAGAATGCTCCTCATTCAGGCAACAGACACATTTTAAAATAAATAGGGGAATACACAGACATAAGGAAGGAACTTCAATGTTCATTGGCTAAATACGGGACTAATGTTTGCTTGTTGCGTGAGTTTCTATTGTAAATATCCAGGAGGTGAACAGTCTCAGGCCGTTATGAATGCTGAATAAAGAGGATGCAGTGCGATAGCAAACCGAAGAAAAACATTCCGTCCCCTGTGGCCTCTGTGGGCAGAGTGAGCAGCACCGGCTCAATGAAAGACGTGGTCGCAGCACTGCTGGGAGATTTACCGTCGAGGTGGAACACAGAGACACACACAGTGAACTGCACCAGCATCCACGCTGCTCGCTACACCCGCTGCAGTTCGTTAATGTCCTCTAGGAAAATTAACGCCTGGTCCTTTTGCGTCGGGTCATTGAACCACGACTCCGGCTGCGACTGCGGGTCCCAAACGTAGAGTTCCAGGATGAACTGCGGCTGTAGCTCCTGTAGGTGGAGTAACTGCGGCTTCGGCTGCGACTCCTGCTCCGGCTGACGCTGTATATCAGGCTGCGGCTGCGACTGCGGGTAAAGAGGCTGCTCCAGGACGACACACTAGTGGACCGACTGCTGGAGGAGGGACTAGGTCGGAAGTATGGGATTGGTCGCTTCCTGGCACTGTGGGGAGCCAAACAGAAAAACAAGACCATTAAAGCTGCAGTGTGTACATTTGACTAAACCTTAAAGCTACATTTTCCATGTGTATTATTAACATTTACTATTATTGACAGATCACTTCACGTTTCGTTTTCATTTAATGTACGTGTGACGTTCAGGGACTGTACGGAGTGCAGGTCAGGCTGGTTTTTTTGAAGCTGAATGGCAGATGTCAATCAGAGAAGCCTCAAACCTTCCTCACAATACCAACAACACCCTGTCAACAAAACAAGTATCTCATGATGATAATGGAGAAACTAATGCAAACTAGTTTCATTTGCGTGAACTAAACGTGAGCTAGCTAACAGCTAACTGTCTGCGGCGCCGTGCCCCTAAGCTAACTGCAGTTGGTTTGTTGTCTACTTTATCTTCAGTGCTTTTGTGAGTTGCAGCTTTGTCACACTCACTTATTTGTCAGTGCCGTGCATATTTAGCGTACATGCTATTTCCTGCTGTCATGTAGCAGTTTCAAAGAAAAGAAAGCCAAAGCTAGCTGAACGCCAGACAGGATCTTAAAAAAAAAAACAGTGCACCACGCCAGCCTTTATTGTTTCAGATTGTGACTGTGTTTGCCATCTGTTTCTTTAGCACCTGAGATGGTTTCAGAGCTGACAGTTTTCTCATCCTTGGGCTAAATGCCAACTCATCCAACAGAGAAAGATTTCAGGTTGGGGTTTGTCCAAGTGAGGGGGCGGCAGGTGGGACCAGCAGCACATTCTGCCGCCTTTAGGCATACAAATGCGTACTGTAGCTATAAATAATTAGGCTGGTAAAATTGTACCTTGTGATTCGGCGTGCTTCCAGATGGCTTGGCGAGTCTCTTCTCCTTTTCTTCAGAGGAGAGTAGGATTTTCGTCTTCGTCTCTTCCCACTCGCCTTACGTGCGAGCTTCACATCTGTACCTCTACTACGTGATCTTTTTCTGTCTCTTAGTCTGGAAGGTAGACATAATGTGAAACGTTTATCCTCAACACTATTTGTTTTTATTAACTACCACTAAGTGATCTCCCGGTAAAGTTCACCTGTCTGTGCTGTGTCTGGAGTGGCTTCCTCTGGAGCTCAGGCTGACCGCGCTGCCTCGTCGCCTCAGATCGGCTGAATAACTTGATCGTGAATATGAGCTGCAAGAAGTAGCAGCAGGTATAAACTTAACCATAATGGTACCTAGCATAATGTCGATAATAGTGGATGTTTGTGAAGTACAACACCAAAGCTGTAGACCCACCTGCAAGATGACAGAGATGGGCTTCGAGAGTAGTGCCTAGAGTATCTGGAACTCCCGGGCGATCTGCTTCTGCTTCTGCTGCTGGATGATCGGGTTTTCAGTCGCCTTCGAGGCGACTCACTCATCCAGTGTGAACAGCTGGAAGTCTTTGGAGATCTCAAAGCCTCTACCCGACAGCCCAGGGTTATCTGCTCTCTGCAAAGAAAACACATTAAGACATTTCATGCTTTGAGTGATAACTCAGACTATACCAGGGGTTGTTTCTGAGAAATGCTCTCCTTTATTCTCTCTTATAAGATGAATATTTCAAAGAAGGAGACGGAGCATGCAGACAGAAGATAAACAGCTTGCAATTTTTTCTGGGAAGCAGTCATTCAGATGGATTATTTATTATAAGCACAACATTACCTCCTGCCGTTTCCACTGAAAAGAGTTGCAGACAGGCCTTCTTCCACGTAAGGTTTGCACAAGGAAGCATAGCTAGTCACAGAGTTTCCTGAATCAGAGGCATTGTCTCTGTCAGCGAACTTGAGCTTTTCTGGTGAGGCCGGACGTTGGCAGTGGTTCTTCTTGCCTGTAACACTTTCCTGAGAAACACCGGTTTTGCCAGAAGGCGGTGAAGATGTGTCATTCCCAGAGTCGTAATCATGCGGACCTTCGTTCCGGCTCGAAAGGTGCTGAGACCCTTTTCCTCGTAAAAGCTCGCTTCCAGGTTTTGAGGACAAGATCTGCAAACAGACAAATGGGCTACAGCTTTATTACCAGGCATCGATGATAACTGGAACCTGCTACCTGCCTTGGTGTACTTTGAATACTCTAGTACAAAGGCACACATTCCCTTGAAAACACATAGAAGAGATTTCTTTTTTCTCGGGACAGAAAACTTTGAAAGATAAAGACATCATGCAAATTTGAAGCATGCGATTAACCTCAAAAAAGAAAGTCTGAACTCAACTATAATCAAAGAAATCAACAAGAAACAAATTCAGATAAAATAAAGTCTAAACTAAAACAATTATATGAAAGGAACAACAAAAGAGCAGAGAAGAAAGAAAAACTATGCGTGGAAAGATCTACCAGCTCTAACTCGAGTGAAGAGAAAAAGTCGCCCCACTGACAGGCCTCGTTTAAAGAACATTGAACAAACATCACAAAAATGGGTATTATGTAGAAATGAAAAGGATTGCAGACAAAGAGAGATCCCATCAGTCTAACTAAGCCCTCAGCATAGGACAGATGACTGTGCTCTTTCTCCTGCAAGAGGTAAATAATTAGCCTGCACCGACCTACAAGTAAATCCCTAAATCTGCGGATAGCATCGACTTACCAATCAAGATTTCCTCCTTAAGTAGGTAAGGTGTAAGAAAAAGGGAAGAGCGGGCAACATAAGTGCATCATTAGAGTCGTAAATTACATGAAAAAGACAATAACCCTCTCTTCAAACCCAGAGCCAGTTCAGATGTTAATGGCACGTTCCTTTTTCCTTCCTTAATGGTGCATTGTTTTTCGGGCGCAAAAGTCCTTCAAATGTGTGCTTTTATGTGAGTAACAGTGCACACAGAATCGAGATTTCTTTGATCGCCCACACATGGGTAAAGGTACTCCAAGCATCATAGTACTAATCGTATAAAATTATGACCTCTCTGAGGTGCTCAGAGGTTTATCTGGTCTGTCCTCCTGAAGGTTTTCCGTTATCTAGTCTACAGTCGACACAACAGACCAACCCAGAGAAAGTTAAATACATTTTTATTTCTAACACCCTTATTACCAGTTGCATCTGCACACAATCTCTGTCCTCAGGAGTAGGAGATTTCACTCACATTTTAAACATTCTTCAATGTCACCTTGAGATATTTTGACCAGGCTGCCTTCAAATAAATATTTCAGCAGCTATGACTTGATATTTTAGTAAATGTGTGCCTTCTTTTTCCTTTTTGAAATTTACAAATTCAACACATAGAGAAAAGGCTGACAAACATGTGTTTCATAATCAACCACATTTATGCAAGTAAATCATAGTTTTGTGGGTCTTCTGTTTCTGTCCGCTCATACCTACCTTTCCTTTTATGAATTGCTTTTTTGGGAAAAAGATATTATGCAATGATCAAGTTATCTGCTTTTATATGCAAATCCACTGAAAGATTCAGAAACAATCAACACACGCACACACACACCTGATATATAGGCCTGTATACATGTATTTTATATACATACACACGAATACACACACATAAATAAACATTTTATATTGTATATATTAAAATATAAGGTAACCAACTGTGAAGTCCCCGAACAACAAATGCTGGGCATGATTCAATATATGGATTTATTTATTGAATTTCAATTAAAAGCCTGTGGTGTGTAATTAAAAACATCGGTCTGTGCAATTAGCATAATTTAATGATTGCTGGAGAGAAATTAAATGTATTTTATGCTCCAGCGAACACCAGACAATGAGTTTAAAGACATTGCTATATTTATGAGACTCTTATTTTCTCTAAAAAAGGAACATAAGCCTGGAAGAAGTCCAGTCTGTCTACTAGGTGTCAATCATACTTCTTGGCTTTTAAGTAAGATTTGTAAACTGTAATAAATAACCGAAAAACAAACAGAGTAAACTGAAGACTATGCAATATTTGTTCTTCTTTTCTAAAGAAATGACTAATTAACTACTATTAGTTACTTTACATTACAAAAGGAAACCGTTTGTACCTGAAAACGAGTTCACACAGTCGAGCTGCTTTTCTGGTTTGGATTTAACTTGCTCTGACAACCAAAATAATTCTCATTCCTCTCAAACCTACAGTTGCTGTATTTGTGTAACCTTTGCCAATGTTGTGCCGGTGTTATATATATAAGTGTAACAGAAAGCACCATCCTAACCTTAAAGCCTTATGAACCAGGCACACCTGCAGTGTGATCCACGTTTGATGACAAACGAGCTGGTTCGCTGCGACACTACGCGTTATACATTACGAAGGAGACGAAACCTGAAAGGTCAAAAATAAGTCGTATAATCCTGAAGGCTTTGTTACATTCTGTAGAAATCTATTACAAAAACTGTGAAACTGACCAAATGAAGCAGTGACCAAGAGTTTTGACAGTTAAAATGAAGAGTTTGTTAAATTAATTAATTAATGTCAATGCATATTTACAGCAAAACAATGTTTGTTGTGGTTAATTTCCTTCTGACCCAGATATACACAGTGCTTCACAAATATTGTATTAGGGTTAAAATGTATGTATGAAAACACAACAGGATGTGGAGCTACCGGTTATACAAGTGAGCCTTTCTCTCTTCTTTTCTTTTCATGGGTAACACACTGTTTTACACAGCTGTCTAGAATCACACAGAACTGGCAGATTCGTTAGAGTGCTGGGGAGTACTTACGGTGCTGGTTGAGAGGACGGAGCGATATTTTGGAGCCGTTTTACACACTGATTTGGTTGCAGGTCTCCACTCCATTTCTCTGTGGTTGAGTACTCTGTTGGTTTCCCCTCCGGCAGCTGCCAGGTCGCCTAAATCCTGATGTACCACAGATTTTTGCAGACGACGTCTGTGGGAAAACTCAGTATTCAGTTCTCAGGATTCAGCAACAGTCTGACACCCATTCAATTCATGGGGGAATCCAAAGTTAAATTAGTAACATTTATTCTATTGTTTTGTTTTGGCTTCCTTGAAAAACTGAAAAATCATACAGCTATTGTCTCTTGAGATAATCTAGACAACAGCAGCTGTGAAAGTCATTTTCGATTTTACTGCATAGTCATTTCTCTGTAGGAACTTAGTTGCATTGAACCCATTTGAGTCAAAGTTCAGTAGCTGAGCTGTCATTAATTACTTGATGATCTTCTGTGGAAGTATCTCACTGGCTCCTTGAGATCATGCGCTATCAACGCTGTCTACTCAAATCCATTAAACTCTCAGAGACGACATATTTCACATTATCACACGTCAGGATTTCAGGAAATGTCATTATAATTGAGTGCATGGATCTGTGGACTGAATTTGGGGCCATTTCCTGTGAAGCACTGATAAGGCTCAGTTGTGCCTGAGATCAGGAAGTCACCTTTGGCTTATCGGTCATCGCTGTGGTGCGAGCAGAAACTCTGCAGACACCTCTGGCTGATAAGATAAAGTGAGGGAGCAGTAGGGCGAGGGAACAGGTTCGTACCTGTCCTCTGTGGAAGACTGGCAGGAAGAACTCTCTGACTCTGACCTCCGATAGCGGCGTCTCCGTCGCGAGTGAGTCCGTGAACTGGAAGGGCAGACGGGGAGAGTAGACAGGACAAAAAGACTCAAGTAAATAAGGAGCTATGAGCATCATATGGCCGATTTGTTTTTTAACCAGGAACAAAGTGAATGTTGAAATTTGCTGCTTTTATCTGTTTATTACAGCTGTGAATATATTCTAGTTTAATGTCACCTAGACTCTTCTCCTATGGTCCCATTCAATCGACTGTGTAGTCTGTTGGGTTAGGGTTAGAGGAGTTTCAGGAGGCAGATACATGTGAAGGCTTTTTCCATGCATTTGTATGTTGGAAACAAGGAGAGAAAACGTGGCTGTTTTTCCCCCGTCTGAAGAAAGAGCTGAGCAGCTAAAGAATGAGGAACGATGCAGCCACGACGGAGTTTGCCAGAGTTGAAGAAGTACAAGATGTTGTGAGTTAATGGCTGATTATTGGTTAACCACCCAGGACCTGGCGTCTACGTCTGTGGACATCACATCATGGGTTGTCTAGACAAAAATAGGTCCCGATATCCACGTAGGAGGACGTTGTACTTTGTTACAGACAAACATCTTCCAGCAGCTGTTAGCGGCACTTAAAACGAGCCGTTGCTCAAAGGGGCACGATTGTTGTTCCTCATTTTGTTGTTGTATTCAGGACAAATGTTCGATTTTACACATCATTACTCAATTGTGACTTTGTAGTTTTGTTTTCATATGTGAACATAATATTTCTCAGAAACTAGATCAGGTAAAAAGATGATTTTGTTTTTACATTCATCAGGTCACAATCCGCCCAAATAGCAAAGAGAAATTAAAATTGCATGCGTGAAAGAGTTTGGGTCTCAGGAGGTTAAGGCAAGTTATAGCTTTCTATATTTTATTCTTATGAAAATAAATGATGTATTACTGTGCCTTAACCACCTGTGGGGATAAAGTGGCTTAAATCTGACCAGCTGTGTTGATTTTGCTCCCCACCACACCACAAGCTAACTTTGACCTTCATCTATAATTAAAAACTGGAGGTTTTTTTCTGCCATTAATTTAACCTTTAAGAGTTTGTCAAATAAATCTGGAACAGACTTTCACACCGACGTTATCATCAGCATCACATTCATTATGGTTTGAAATCCATCAAATTCTCAGTGCAGTACTTGTGCTGTCGACCAACTTTCAGAGCTCACGGTGCCTCGAGTTAAGTAACAAAGCTGCAGCTGTCTTTCTACTTATTTTCGGAGACGTACTGTTCCAGAGAACAAGTGTTTAGTAGTGTCAGAATTACGGTACGCGCCCTGTGTTAAAAGCTCTGAAAACTCTTCTCAATCAGCTTCTTGCTCTGAATAACAGGGTCCCGAAATATATGAACCATGTGACAAACACTAGACACATCAGAGGAGGTGACAGTATAAAGAAGAGATGGCGCGATGAGACTTGTACTGAGCTGGGAAGCAGCGGTTTCTGCTGAAGTAAGCAATAGCCAAACTCGCCTGTGTGCTTACAAACAACAGCCCGCTCATCCAAAGTAGAATTATAAAATGTTACAGGATCACAGCATGAAATTGGTTTCGCTTACCCTCCTTCACCCCTTTTTTCCTCTATTTGTGGCTCAAGCTTTCAATCTGTTTTCCTTTTTTCAGGCTTTGTACAAAAAAGCTTCATGTTTCTGAATTCACCCATCCTGCCCCCCCTATTTCAGATCACCTCACTTTCTATCTCCGTCACTGAAAAAGGTTGATATGCTTAACGTGGGGGAGGAAAACGAGGTATGGGGGGGGGGTACAGGATTCTCCTGCGACAATCACAGACTGACCTTTTCTTGTGCTTGCGCTCATCCTTCCTCTTACGTTTTAGACTCGAAGAGCTGGCGTAGTGAAAAAAAAGAGTAGAATCGTGAGCGAGGGGTTTGAAGCCTGCACAGAACAGCTAAATGAAATAGAGGGTGTGATAGAGGTTGTTGGCCTTTAAGGTGGAAATGCAGTTAAATGTTGCCACACATTTACGTTTTAAAATGACAGGAAATAATCCCATCATACCTGCGCTTTGACTTCTTGGAGGAATACCTGGAAGACAGAAAAGGGATGTTTAGGGTCACCTGGAAAATGAATGTTCAGCATTTTTTCCAGTTTTGTTGTAGTAAGCACGAGCTACCTGTGCCGCTTGCTTTTCTTAGAGCTCTTCTTCTTCTTCTTCTTCTTCTTCTTCTTCCTCCTCAGTGGTGACAAGCTGTCGTAAGGCGACCTAACACAGGAGCACAAATAAACAAGAGCCCGAGAGAGAACCAAATATTCCCCCGTGCGTCTCCCACTTTATTTACACGACAAAGGTGTCCAACAGTACGCTTCGCTGCAGCGCTATCTAATTTGGTGGACTGACCTTTTCCTTTTCCTCTTCCGCTCTGACTTTTTCTTCTTCTTCTTCACCTTAGGTCGAGGGGAGAGGTCCTCATCAAAGGAAGGGCTGCAGGAGGAGACGTAACAGAGGAGACGTTTGTTCATTTATTTCTGTGATATGCTGGGTGCCCTCAGTGAGAGGCGCGAAGCTTAAAGTTACTCATATTAACGGTTTCATCCATCATTTTTATAAATGAGCACTTTAAATGACGACTTCCGTGAGATGCTTAAAATCTCTGTTAAATTATATAAAAACTGTGTTTATACATTATTCTGCACTCATCTCCCATAATGAATCTGATACCACACTAAGTGTTGCTTAAAGTCTTTTCACTTAATTTCATGCCAAGTGTGAAACTGCTCCTAGAGAGAGATGGAAACTATCAATTATTTATTTATCAATTTATTTATATAGCACCTTACTACAACCAGGATTGCCCAAAGTGCGTTACAATGGTAAAACAATTTACAAATATAATCTAAAAAAATAAGAGCAGATATAAAGAAATTAATACTAAAAACATTATAACAATACTAATAAAAAACCATAAGAAAACTTAAAAATGTCTTATGTTTGGCTTTAAAAAGTTCCAGGTCTGATTAAACGTCATTCCATGGGAAGACACTGCCACTGCGAAGGAGCGATCACCCTTGACCGAGGGACCTGTAATAAGCGCTGGCCAGAGGAGCGCAAAGCCCTGGTAGACTGCTGCATGTTTAAAATGTCACGTAGACAGGAGGGTGGATAAGATAAGACTGTTGACTGCACTAAAAACAAACAGCAAGAGTTTAAAATCAATTCTAGAATTACTAATTATATTATTCATTACTAATAACTAATAAATAAGAACAGTTTCTGTGTATCAAATACTACTTATTCAAAAAAACTACAAAGAAATTTATTTTTGGAGTTTGCTGTTTTTCTGTGGGATAGAACAATAATCCTCATTACTCATCTTTGGCACCACATACCTGCTCATAAATGCACACTGATTCCCCCTCACAACAATCATAAGCAAGATTATCTGTGAGCCAAACGCCCCATATGAGATGATCCCATCACAACAGAATGAGGAAATCCTGTCCCGGCTGGGACAGAGCGCAAACAGACTGCAGCCAGGACGGACATCGCACTTTCTGTCACACGCAGGATGGTCTTAGATAACTTCAAAGCAGTTTCGTTAGGCCTGTCCATTTCTTCTTATCTGTCTCCAACACTGATGCAACAGCTCCCTTCTCCTTCTCTGACTCCTTCAAAGATACGCTGATAATAAAATAAATAAAAGTATAAATGCCAACAACATAAAAGGCCAGTTCACAGCGCCCGCTGTTTGCTGCTGAGTTAGCCTCGTCTTCTTCTGCCTGTGATTCTGTGAGCGTGTGAATTCTTTATTACAGCGGGAAAAAAAAACTTGTCAGATTCCATCTGTTGACCAGCTCGATTGTTGTCGGGAGATTCATTCTATTTGCCTTCTGGATACGGAGGATGTTGGTTGGGGATATGAGTCTTTGAAGTACCACAGGCTTGTTAAATCGGCCTTTCAAGTACAGACTGACTGAATTTCATAAAACGTAAAGGCAGGAGGGAGCAAGCGAGCATGTGGGGTCATACGGAATAAAGAAAAGGCTGTGAAGGAAGATGCATGTCAACGCTACACACTTGGCCAGGCTCACCTTGATAATGAGGAGGAAAATAAACACACCGTCGCCCCCTAATAAAACAGGTCGTCCGTCTTAGCAGCTTCATTTGTTAGTTAAGTAATACTTTAAGAAGCAGTGCAGTCGTATTGGCATCAGACTGGTACCAGCATGACGGGATCGCACCCACAGACACACACAGGCCAAAAAGGCGAAACACAATGTCACACACAACTTAACACATCAGTAGTTTCACAGCGTCACAAAGTCAAAGCCCTGAAAGGCATGCTGGGTATTTCTGTATACCTGTTGTCTAGTTTAGCTCTGATAAGTACATAAAGGCCAACTTAAAAGTATACTTTCTTATTCTTACTTTAAGAGAAGTGCACTTGGATACTCTTCTTTTGGACGGGACTATTACGACCCACAGATATATCTCATCGTAAGGTCACTGCTAACTGCGGCTATAATCATAAACTGGTTGCATTTAAAAGCTTTGTATGTTTGTTATTATTGCAACCACGATGGCAAACATTCTCTAATCTCCACAAAGTAATGTTTATTTCAACCCAAGCCATGAACTTTCCCTAAACCCCAGCAAACCATGACCGTTTCATAACAGCGTTTATTTGGAATCTGTTCAGAGCTCGCTTACCTTTGGAAACCTCTTTTCAAGCTCACAACAAAAACACGCCAAGACTTCCAAACATGATCTTCTCTGAGCCCTTACATGACCTAAATGTAAAATACCAACTTTTTCCCATCTGATGAGCAACATAGAGTCAGCGAATTCAAACACCGGTCTGTTCTGCTCAATGACTTTCACTGTGACAGAGTTGTCATTAAGGTTGGAAAAACAGGATTCGAGTTGTTCTGGTCTCGGTTAAATCAGATCATGTGGAGCTGATGGAGTGTTTAGATCATTATGGTGGGATAGTAAATAAAGGCGTGAGCTGGCATGAGGATATGAAGCGATTAGTCACTCACCCGACAAGCCCATCTATCAACAGGCGGCATAGAAATATATGAGGACAGATGGCACTGTTTTACGAGCGACGACGTGACCGAGGCGTCTTCAGTCTACGTCCTTTTCATTCAGCACTGAATCGGCCCTATGGTCACTAAGTGGAGTTATCCTGTGATTTATCAATTGTGAGGATATTTATATTGTTTCAGACCCCATTTATTATCTCTTTCCTATTTCACTGCTGCCTGTGTGCTTGGATCCGCTGCCAACTTCAACAGAAGAAACACAAAGGCCACGTCATTTCTGCACACAGCCACGTCATAGCCATGTGGTGTAGGAGCAATGAAAACGCGAAATAAGCCATTTCACACACTCACACCTATCAACTAAAACGTCAGTATCTCCAAAAAGGAGAGAACATTTGAGAACTAGGATTAAGGTTCTGTGAAATACATGGAAATACACTCAAGTATTAGTTTTATTGAACAGACCTTAGGTCATAAAAAGCGTGTTGAATCTGTGTACGTCAAAGCTGACACTACAGGGAATGTGCTAAATGTGAAACGCTCAACCTGTTTTCTATCTCCAGATGATATCTTAGGCACAGAATCATGTTTAGCTGAGCTCGGGCAGAATACATGAAGACGGAGCTGTATAGGACACATCTCCGAGCAGCTTCAAGCTCACTGTGTGGTAATCCTTTTCTATTTATACATCTAATTCTAGGAAATTGGACTTTCATTTTACACACACAGCAGGTCGTGCACACAGGTGAGCGTGATCAGAAATGATGCAGACAGTGATAAACTGCACTCCTCCTTATATATATGCGACCACAGAACTCCTGAGACTATGTGCCTGCCTCATTGGATGCAGAAGACTGTCTTGCCATAATAAATGGCCCTTCTTGGTGTAGTCGGCAGTTTGGGAGCATTAGGAACTGAAATGCATTAGCGCTGATTAGACAGACCAAGCCCAAGTACCCTCTCCTGGTAATGAGAACACTTTGTCACTCATTAACACCTCTACCATTCTGGCCTTGTAGAAAGAGAGAGCAAGCATTCGCATCTCTTCTTCCAGCAGAAATGGTTTCTCCTGATGAGGTGGAGAGAATGAAAGGGAGAATGAGAGAGCAGCCAGCTACAATGAGAATGGTGATTGTGCGAAACAATGGTATACGAAAAAAAGGCATTTCGGGGCATCTGACGAGAATGTGATTGATACTGAACGCAGCCTATTTTCCTAGAAGCATGCTGCTTTTCCCCTGCCACAAATACACACAAATAATAAAATGTATACAAGTAACTGAATTGTTCAGGTCAATATAAAAACAATAGACCACTCACCTTGGTGTCAGGTATTGTTTTGTGTTCGGTAAACTTGTGATTGCGTGAGCAGAATTCCCTCACACAGGATAGATATTTCCATAAAATCAGAAGCTTAGAAGATGTGGCTAATTCTACTGACCCAGGTTTGGTAACAACTACTCACCACAGGTGACAGCACAGTGGTAGTTTGGTTCTAGGCTCTGCTTACTGGAGCCCTGCTAAGACTTTTCTCAGGAAAATGACGTATTGGAGACAAAGAATTCTAAAGGAAAGTAAATTTCATGCGGTGTAATGCATTCAAATAGCCTTAGTCGTGGCTGTACAGTACATGCCGTGTCTTCACATCCTCTGCTCGTCTCTGCTGAGCCTGTGGTCAGAGGTGATAAAACTGTGCCTGTAATTGGTGAAACCTGTCCGACTGACATAGATGATGTGTAAAGGAGGTTTGCATGAAAGAAAGCATCTGAATGACGAGTGGTAGAATTGCTCACAGCATGTTTGTACTTCTCTAATGAGCCTGACCTGATAAGACCTCATTTACATTGTCCACACCAGAATACAGAGACGAGCCGAGAGTCCTGTTAAAATACTTTGGCACTGTAAAGCACTTAAACTGACAGGAGAAAAATTCCTTTCTTGTGCATTTTAAAGTTGCAGGACTGTGGATGTTTCCCGACTTCCTCTTTACAAATATCTGTTTGACTTCAGAAAAGCTCGTTGATGGTTTCCCAACGTTCCCATTAAACATCCGTGAATGCGTAAAGACCAACTCACCTCCTGAACCTGCGACGACTGTGGTGTTTGCGTCCCTTTGTTTTGATGCAGCCATTTCTGTCCGCAGCAACCGCGCTGCTGTCCGCTGCTTTCCCCTCATCGGTCTTGAGCGGCTGGCAGACGGCTGTGTCCAAACTGTGAGGAAGGGAAAATAAAAAGAACTTAGTTTTGCTCTTGATCCTTCTCATAAGAACTTTTTCAAGTGATTTTTCAAGTTGTCCACACAGTTAATGCCTCCATCATACAACAGCGAGGGGGGATTTAACATGCTCGGTTAGCCTTATTCCCCCCGCTCTACTGGGTATGTATTTTATTCCCGTCCATTTCTCCCTGCCAGCTATTCTCCATAAAAATTGGAGGTCAGCCATTTGCCATTCAAATCGAGGTGTCAATTGAAATGTAGTTATTTACATGCTTCGCTGGGTCTGACATTTTGGCAAATGTTGTTTTCTATCTTGTGCTGGGCAGATGTGGACATGAAAGATGCGTGGGTATAAGAAACTTTTTCATATAACAAAGAAAAAAAGGAAGCCACATACGCTGCTGTAACATATTTTCAGCTGTTTTTAATTTGGAGCAAATTATTTTTGGCTTCCAAATAACAAGTCAGGTGTTTGCTAATTGAACGATTTCCACCTGAACTTCCCCAAAAATCTTCATCCATAGTAAAAGGAATGACTAAACAAACCAAATGATTCGATGTGAGCACACAGTCCTAGCTCTGCTTATTATCCTCTGTTTTAGTCATGGGAGATTTGAGCATAATTACACATTCCCCTCTTCTTCGAGTGGCTCCCGTCTGATTGTAATGAGAAGATAATCAGAGCCAGAGATTAGGGCGTCGACGCCGCATCCTCTTCCTCCTCCTCTTCCCCTAGCGAAAAGCAGGCAGGAGCCGTCGCTTTCCATCTTCCTCACCTTCATTTGCCTCTGCTTGTCTGCATACCCCCCATCTGCGTGCCCCCGACGGGGAACTAATAATGTAAAGCGGCAGACAGGGTGCTCCAACATGACCGTGTGTTTGAAAGGTGATAGGAGAGATAAAGACAGCTACCGAAGGATGATTAGTCTGAACAAGGAGGCTGATGGGAGAGGAACCTTCAATTATCCTGCTATTTTGTCTTATGTGCTCCTTTTGTTGTCGGCCTGCTTGAATTATTTACTGAAACGCTGCACAATATCATTCAATTTAACCGATCCTTGAACTTGAACATGGCTTATTATTAACAAGCACTGGATATCGCTGCAAGAAATAAAACACTGAACGAGTAATGTGAATAACAGAGAAATATGGAAACCATGGGAAGACATGCGAAGGTGTCACAGTCACTTCACAGCTGTCACAGGATTGACAGTTCACCAGACGTAGCATTCATTCAGTGCTCCAGCTGTAACTGTAATTTATATAACTTTAAGTGCACAGAGAGGTCGGCCGAACATGTTCATTGTGACAAAATATACTCAGCCTTATTTCTGAGCAATATACAGAGTTTACTTGACACGTGAGAACAAAAGGCTAAAACTCTTTGTCCTTGAATAAAGCTGGAGAGGATAGTGGCCCAGAGCTCTTTCTACTGGCCCCGTCTCTGCTTCTTTGTTATTTTCCGTCACTCTGAGCAGCACAGTTGATGAGCTTTAAATGAAATCGATTTAGCTATCATGGATGCACATTCCCTTGATCCGGCCTTGGAATTTATGGCCGTAACTTTGCTGGCTATAAGCACCTGGATTTATGGTGGGCTGTTTGTACCAGTCAGACACTCCTTCACACACAAACACATGCATAAACTCCCACTCTCAAGCGTGGAGGATCCTTTTGTAGCCGTAACTCATAGCCAGCCAGCCGCAGCTGAAGGTATTATTCAAAGGGACAATTCAAAACACCAAGCTGGCAAACAGTTTTAAAAGAATGCAGATACTGAGAGGATTAAGTGACTGCGCTTGATGACGAAGAACTACCTGGACACTAATCCTCTAAAATCCTGACTGGATTTGTTTACTATAAAACGGGTAAAATGGAGTCAGAGGCTGGGATCACGTCCCTTACAGCCCCTACTACTGTAAAATGACACTGATTGAAACCAGCGTCTGTGTAGAGAAACATAGCAGATGCAGGTAGTAGCCGTTTATGTTCACCGTTTGACCTCTTTCTCTAATCATGCGTCATCTTGTCCGTGTATGCGTTTGCGCAGCTCCCTTGGCGATAACTAAAGCTGTCACTGAAGGCTGGGAGGAGAGATCACGCTGTGACAAGCTCTTGTTTCCGTCTCATTCCTCTCAACGTGGTGCTCCTCCACTACGTCATACACCGCTGCTGTTCACAATCACGTGGATGGCAACAAATACTGACATATGGTGCATGAAAGCGTGTTGCAAACAGGAAGATGGGGCTTTTTTTATAGAGAGAGTGAGAATGTCATTTTCACCAGCGAGTTTCCAAATTTGGATGGAAAGATGCCATGGAAGCATAAAACAAGTGTAATTAATGCTCATTCAATTCTACGGACATCTAGGAGGAAATCTAATTCTTATCTTTCCTAACCTTTCCATTTTGTGTCTATTCAACCATCTGCTTGTTTGTTGCTCCAGATCTGTGCCGAGATATATTCATAAAACATCCTCTCATGCCAGAGACACTGGAGGATCATCGTAGTTTGAGTGCAGTTCCATTGTCCACACCCCATTTACGATGTAAAATTGAGATAAACTACTACAATATCTGCCAGGGGCTGCTAACTAATCTGCCAGCTGCTTAACACAACACCGGCTCCCTGTGAGCGGGCCCAGGCGTTCAACATCAGCTGATATTGTACAGGTGTGCGAGAAGCATGCAGGCAGCCATTAAACTAACCGAGTGAAACGGTGCTACGCAGCTTCTATATGCAAACATAGAAGCTGTAAACGCGTGTCCAAATCCCACCAGCGATTAAAGAGTATTATGTTCTCAGCTATCCCAATTACATGCTGCAAAATATATGAAGAGTTATTTCAAGTCGTGAATTTAAAGCAGAAAACAGCTTGACAGCTTGGTTCAGTCGGGCCTTCTGGGCCATTCGAGTATGGTCAGTACTGGATGACACAATTTCTATCTTACCTTTGTGTCCCGCCGCTATAGAGTAAGATAGAGTTAAGAAACACTCGAGGGGCACTTGTGCATTTTCTATTTTCTGATTTCATCTGTACTTGAAAGCAGAAGTAAGTGCACTCTCCCGGTTGTGTGCTGCTCTCAGGGCAAATGCGTATACTTAGACAACCATTGCTTCTAACATCAATTTAGATTTATTTCCTTAAGTTATACATGTGTGTGTATCATGCTTGACTTTGTGTAATAAGTAGTTTTGACTTTTTGACCCCAACAATCATTAAGACCCTTTGTGACTCAGAGACACCCAGAAAGAACCATCCAATAGGTCATCTGCTAATTCCTAGTTTCACGGGATCGACTGAGGCTGCCTTGTGATTTAAATGGTTCGCAAAGATTTATGGTTAAAAACGTCACATGTAAAGATACAAAATATGAATACAACATGCAGCATGTGACTTGATTTTAAAAGCACTAAGCTCCAGCCTTCAAAGATCTAGACTTGTTGACTGTCTGTCATTGTGGTTTCAATGCCATCCTCACAGGTGCTACTCCCCACTGAGTGCCAGGAAGACTCGCGCCTAATAAAGCAAGTGAATAACAAACTGCGGTAAATGAGGAAAAGATCAATACGGCTGACCCTAAAGCAGAAAAACAACATCACGCCGATGGATGGAACGTCAGTCCTAACAAGGGCATTGAAAATTTAGAGCAAAACCTATTTCTCAATTCTCATTTTCTAGAATAGAGCTACAGATTAAAGTCTGGTTACTTTTAATACTGACTTTAACTGTAGAACTACTGAAAAAAATATCATTGCCAAAGTGTCATTACCCTGTACGGTGGAGTGGCCCCCAGTCTGTCAATCCAAACATCCTGATTATTCAAAGTGGAAGGTTGCCAAATTGTCCAAATTAGCGCTTAAGGAGTTCTGCCCTCGTAAACATGTCAATCCTATCAGAGCTGATAATTGACAACGAGCAAGGACTTGCATGACCTTCTTTCTCTCAGGATTTGGGAGAAATTTGCCTAAGTGATTGGAAAGTGTGTGGAACTGGGACGGCTTTTATTTTCCTCCCCCCTCTCCGCAAATGATTTAAGATTTCCCCAGACACTCGTCAGCTTCTGTAGGCTCATAAACATTTTATTATTCCTGCCAAAGTGACCAGGAACAATTGATTATCATTATAATATGAGTGATGATAGTTGAGATAATTACCACGGAAAGAAATGATCTACTGCTACAATTAAAACCCAAACAGTGTGGTCCCACAGCTCTCCGTTTTACACAGAGTACATTTCCAAGTTTCAGATTCAAGTCAAGCATAACTTTATCACTACACAAAGAACACAAGTGAGCAATTCCACCCACATGAAGTGAATCAAACGTATCTGTCACAGGGTCAACTTAAAACCTGTTCAAACTTTCAAAGACATCAAGTGCTATTGATTAAATGTTAAGAGATTTTTGAGGCAATTGCTCAGACCAACACAAACACACGCTTTCACCAGGCAGCCTCAATCAATCAAACACAAGCAAACAATTCAGCCACTAGATCATTAAAGCTGCCTTTAAAACTTGGGGAAAATGTCATCATCATTCTGTACTGAGAATTTTGGATTGATGAAATGGCATTTGGAAATTTAGGAAGAACTGCTGGCATTTTTAAACTGTAACTTGCTATGAACTTGCTGTAGATTTGGAGAAAATGATCTGGGGTTTCTCATGTCCCTCGTGTACTTTCTTCAAGGTAATTTCTCCCAATGGTGTGCAGATGGGTAATAGATTTTTGGTGACACACCTCCCACCAAAATAAATGGCATTGATGCATGCAAATCCTTCTGGGCAGCTGATATCAGTCCCAAAGTGGTCGGCCCTCCTTCCTTATAACGCATGATGGGAAGGCAGAATGACAGAAATGAACATCAAAGATTTAATGGCAATTTCCACTCTTTGCTAGTTTGATCCAAATCTAGCATCCAATTTCAGCACAAAACTTTGGTGCGTTAGGCTGTAATTATGTAATGATAAGTGTGTTTCCGTTTTAATTTTAAGATTAATAATTTATCTGGAATAAATGATTTCAATAATTGCCACTCAGAATTTGATGTCGTGATCAAGTGTGCTGGAATTTAAATGTACCATAAGTAGATATACTATATTTTGAAGTATTATTTATTTACTTCAACATTCAAAAAACTTTATTAATCCCAAATGTTTTGCCTTGTCACAGACACCCTCAGTTCAAAACGACAGAAACGAACCACAACCAAATACAAAAACAGATCAGGACCAACACAAAATACTCAATACACACAAATACTATACAAAAACAAAAAACAGGCACGTGTCTGATTCATTCACCGGGCAAGTATGTTGTTAGCCAGAGTGACTTTGAAGACGAGTGAGGTTAGTTAATTCAATTATTGTGTCCTGATAATAAAATGGGAGAAACAAAATGGCTTGATGAATTTCCTTATCAGGGTGAGCCAGAGAGTAATTACAACAAAATCCACCACTTGGTGACCCACACATCAGTCAAATTAGAACAGTCTCTACTCGACAGTAAACACTTTCAAAAAGAACAAATGACTCAGTTGGCTAAGACCTCTGCCTCTGGCCAGGACAGAACTGTACCTCCAAGCTTACGTTACCGGGGATGATGGGTCAGCTCTCAACGCGTCTGACGTCTTAATAGTACCTGTGTGAACAATGTCAGGCTGCGCAAGGCCATGGACCTGTGTGAATGTATTTGCCTAAAGCTGCCATTAAAGCTCAAGACATTCTTGACAACTAGTCGCTTCAAACCACCAGGAAGGCTGTGTGAATGTGAGGCTGTGATCAAATGTCACAGCATAATAGCCCAGGAACCACTCTGACCTTCCAATCACATCAACGGCCGCTTTCAACACAAAGAAGTACTCAAAATGCTAATTTCCCAGGAGCAACCGTTACATAAAACAGAGTTGATGATGCGGTTACATAAGTACGTAATTATGCTTTCATAGGTCCTAATGAAGGTCCTCACTGATCGTTTGGTCAGTGTCATTAGTAGACACTAGGCAAACCAAACTCAGTAAAGGGTATAGCATTGTTGTCTAAGAGGCTAGCAGCTAACGACTTAGCATCATTCTTATGTATCTGGTGACCAATAACTGCTGTTTCCTTTAGTATACTTTGATCTTTGAGTAAAATAAAAGAGACAAATACATAAGATAAGATAAAATTAATAGAAAATGTATTAGGTAAAAAAAAATATGATTACTTTTATCGCTATTGTATTTTAAAAAACAAAAAAAAGTTTTTGTCTTAGAATCCTGCACAAAAAGAATATATTCCACTCCTCACCCCAATTAATTTTACTACCAAGCTAACCGTTTAGTAACAAACCAGACTCAGAACACCTTATTTAAGTTAAAATATCTCAAGATGTTCCACTTCAGAGTTATCTGGAGAATGAAAAAATGAATTATTTTTGCAGCCAGTGAATCATAGCCTAAAGGCTTCATTTGACTTGGGTAAACCTGCTGGATTTCATTGGCAGCCCTCTCTATTTGCCTTCCCTCTGTAGCGCTGAAATCAAATCAAATCAAATCAAATTCTAGTGCTAGTGCTGAGAATCACAAGAGCTGTTAGCGCTGTGGATCATTATGAGAGCCACGACAGGCAGAGGAAGACGTTGAGAAACGTTAACATTTGAATAACACCTTAATAAGACAAGCCGCTGCTGATACACACTGTGATTTGTGATGACAATGTCTTATAGGTCGCCAACATGTCAAATATGGTCATGTGGATGTGTCAACGCTGTCTGCGGGGTAATATTTTCCAGGGTGAGTTTCCAGAGCTTGTGCAGCATCACGTCCATGTGAATTGGAGACTGAGCTCTGTAAAATATGGAGCCATTCCCTCTAGCAGCCACTTTATATTTTATTCTGCTTTGGCCTGAGAAGCAGAACATTTACAAAAAAAAGTTAATGCTAGTGAAGTGCACATATCCAAAACCAACAGCAACCAACAAAAAGCAACCAACAAAGCTCGCCTGACTGTTCATTTGGGAAACTTTACATTGTGGTTTTATCATCATCATCATCACCGTGATTCTCTGCTTTTTGTGGTAAAAACCAACAAAGCTATTTCACCATTTACCAGAACAACTACGGCATCACGCGGTTCTATTAGCCCAGACAGTTAACATCTAAAGTGGCAGCATTTCTCCTTATTCTCTCCTACTGTTTCACGCATCATAAAGCTTACGTGTGCATCAATTACTTGCTTCCAAATCGAGTTAGAAGTGATTAGAGGTTTCTTTGTGTGAAGGTGAAGGCAGGCATAGTTGGGTTTAATTAGCAGCTTGTGAGGCACACTTTCATGTTGCACTTCCTCCTGTGAAGGAGATTATTCAAGAGCCTTCTGCAGATGCTAATATATGTGGAGTGCACCAAGCAGTAATCATTGCACACACACACTCTTTAATTAGCACAACTATGACACCAGAGATGAACAATACACTGGGAGGAAGCTGCTGAGGAAAAAAGGCTTCGGATGATTGGCGGAAGGTGTTCCAGCAGTTTGGCCGAAGAAGACAAAGACTCAACCCTGTGAAGCTGAATTGGGGAAATAGCTTTGCAAATCTATGCGATGAAAGCTGCCTTATTTTACCCAGCAAAGTCTAATTTGCTCACTCAAAAAAACAGCTGACAGATGGACTCATCATTGGACCTTTTACTTGCTCCATTTCCGATGTGCACTTTAGACTTGTGCAAAAGAATCCAAAGAATCCAAAATCCAAAGTGTTTTTCTAACTTTTGCAGCACACCTCTCCCAATTAATATAGAGACCAGACAGCAAATAAAACTGCCATCTGGCTGAAACTTAAGCAGCCAATTAAACAAGTAATATTTATAAGAAATAGCAAAAGAAACCATAAAGAATTTTTCTATGACATGGAAGCTAATTTAAAACCCGCTTTGACAGGCCTGGAGTCACTGCTGTGTGCTTGGAGGACCTTCTGAACTCCCTTCTCCCACTTCTGTCTCCAATTATCCACCATCACATTTCCCTGCAGTTGCTCTGAGGGAATATTTCTCAGCATTAACTTAAGGGTATCTCAACACACCTGTCTGAATGCACAGACCTAAATGGCCTAAACAGTTTGGAACATACACTTTGCTATTGCAATCTCTACCCCGTGTCTTAATGAGCTGCAAGAGATCCACACTAATTTGTGTCAGTAAACATAGCAGCCAGTCATGACAGGCTGAGTGAAACTCAACGGGCTAGTCGAAAAAAGTGCGGGAAGTCCTGACAAGATCCAGATATTTGCTGGTAATTAGAGAATAGGTTCAGAATGAACCAACAGGTTCAATTACTTTAGACTTTCAGGCTCCCTGTGCTTTTCTTCATCGTCTTCCTCAGCTGTGATGCCTCTCTACAATGCAAAATAACCCTGTGAATTATTCACAAAGCTCCGCTCATGAACACATTTAACTAGATCTGTTCCTCCATGAGATAATTAATGGCATGGGAAGAGAACATTGACCGCAGGTTTTCCTGTTTCCTTCTGGTGGACTGACGTGAGGGATGAAGCCTACAAAATGTCTCACGTAACTTTTAGATTCCTGGAAAACAGTTTTTCTTTTTCTTCTGTTAAAAGTCCAATATGCACAGGTATTATAAATGACGCCTCACACCACAGTGAGGTTGCTTCACCTGTTTGACTGGTTTTTCTCCCTCACCCATGTTCATTACAGCTTCCGCACTGAGCACTCCGTCTTATCCTGCTGGTTTTGGCGTGAACACGTGAACAGGTTTGTTCTGTTTTCATCATTGCACCATTTTTGCCACCTACCAGGTGTGCTGCTCGGGCAGAAGGTAGGAGCAGCATCCAACAGTTCCAAGCACCAGCTCCGCCATGTTAGATACTAGAAATGAGGCAACTACCACACCACTGTCTTTATGAGCTTGTATTAGGACTGCAGGCATGTTAGTCTCCTTCTCTGCACTGCTTTCACTTCCCGTCTATTTGAGTGTTGAACAAGAACTTATGTATTGGTTTTGCAAGTCAAACTCTACAGTCCCATAACAGAGTCTGTTTGTGGTGTAAGAACCTCCTCCCACGTCCACTGCTGCATCCTGTAGGCTGTAACAGGGGCCACGGCTGTCATGTCCGCAGTGTAATCTCTCTTCCGCATCTCTCTACTTTTTACTTTTTCACTCAGCTGCATTCCTCACATTATCCCTGTAGTCGGGGCCTCCGCAGATATCTCTCTCCACTGACCGTAGAGAAACATTTTTAGACACCGTCTAATACATTAATCTCACAGCACTCTGCATTATCTCCAACACTTTCTAGAATCCCTCAGTGCCCACCACTCTACTGAAAACGATCCTCACCTCACCCCTAACAGGGATTTGTGGAACAAGAATTACCATGCTGCTTACTCTCCATGCCTATACATGTATGTTTTTGGATATATCAGTAGGTGCAGCTATTTGTTACAAGCATTACAACAATTATGGCCTTCAAGGAGCCTTATTATAGACATGCCGCATGGCGTGCACATCTACAACAGTCCTCTTAAAAATGGCACAGAGCATGCAGAATGTGACAACTATAGAGAGCAATCAAGACCCCTGCTGACTTCCCCCTCTTCCACTCACCTCTCCCCCTTGATGCTAATCAGTGTGGGTGCTGCTGGCTGTCTGGTAGCCTTGAACTGATTTTTGAGACAGAAATACCATTAGCCTGGAAAAGATAAGCAGAGCTGACGACGCCATGTACTTTAATCAGAGCAGACATGGTGGTCCATAATGTCACGCGAGTATCTTCTCATCCTGACAATCAAATGAGCATGAAAAGCTTTCCCGCTGCAGTGTTGTTGGCCTTTGAACTCTCCTTGGGAAAGATGGTCTTATTAAGCACTACTTTCACATGTAACTTTAAGTTTGTCGAATCTTTTGTTCTTTGCTCGTCTACCTTGGGTTGTAACTACGAGCCTGAAGACAGAACACCGTATTCAGTGCACTTGGACTTACTGCTGAAGTGTGCCTAACTTGGAGCAGGGCAGTTTTCCTACCAGTTAATTATGGATTTGTTTTATTTCATCTTTCCCTGAACAGCTCCCAAAGGAGCCACTTGATTAACATTTTTTCTTAAGTGATAGTAAATGAAATATTTTATATTTTTATTGGATATTGAAATCTGTGCAGACAGATGTACATGCCAGATGGAAACTTTACTACTTCTCAGCTAATTGGCAGATTTGTGTTATAAGCCGAACATCATCATGTTACGTTGGCGTGACCTGGTTTGCATAAGCATTCTCATTGTGGGTTTTCCATGACTGATACTATGCATCAGAGATCATTTTAGTTGCAATCATTGACACACACATTTATTCATAAAGAAAAAGATCCCTATGTCACGAAACAAACACACCGGAGGGCTTCAAATCTGTTCCTGTTGTGTTGACTGGAGGTGACCTCAGTCCATGTTCGTACACATAATTATTTCCCTACGGCGGGAACCACTGATCAATGAGTGAGTGACCTTCCCCTTCTCTATGCACCTTCTTCAAAGATAATAAATTGGTTCATCTCACCTCCCCTTGTCGTCTGGGTTATTTAGAGGGCTATCCGAGGGAGTCCATTACCTTTTTATGGAAAGGAGGTTCATTCAATTTCCTGGCAACCCAATAAGGAGTTCTGTATGGACACATGGCAAAGTGGCTCAAGGGCAAGTGAATTATTCCATTATCTTTAATGTGTGGGAAGGCAAAAGCCGTCAAGGTCCTCAGGGGATTTATTTAGCTAGGTAACCTCTGCTCCCCGGGAGGAAACGGGTAGATGAAATAAAAAGTGACAAATAGGTGTCCTCATGTTTATTCATGATCGTTTTAAGACTTAAGTTTTAAGTAATTATAACTGTAGCAGCTAGTAATGCTCTACATTAACGTTTAACATAATTACGGTGCGGCACGATAGCTCAGTGTGTAGGGCAGTCGCCTTTAAACCCACGGGTGAGCGAGTTCGATTCCCAGTCTCAGACAAGACACGGGTACCCTGTAGTTCGCAGACACGGGTCTAGCAGCTGTCCAAACAACAACTTCCCCAAGGTGATCAATGAATTAATGAATAGAATTAATATTCATTAATATTATTATAATTATAGTGATTTACTTATGAACTGATTTTTTTTTAAGGTTATTTCTTGGGTTCAAATCCCAGCAGTGCCTACTTACACTACCTTTCACCTGATGCTGCAGCATTGGTTGTTATCGTTTGTTTAATTGCATATACCCATATTCTATCACTTGGTTTATGTGGCCTGGTGGCGCAATGGGTGAAGTGTCAGACTGGGATGCAGAAGGTTGCAGGTTCGAAACCCGCCTGACTTCTAATTCGTCCCTTACCAGGTGTGTCCTTGAACCAGACACCCAGCGCTAGCTCCCTGTAAGTCGCTTTGAATAAAAGCGTCTGCCAAGCAAAGTAAAGTAAAGTAAAGGCACATAAACACTTAATATAAAATGAATATTTGTTCAATGTTCCTTCATCCTTCATCTTGACCAAATGGTCAGAGGCTATGCCACCGATGTACCAATGCAGAGTATATTCAGCTATGATCTATTTTGAGAACTCTCTGAAAAGCATCACTCCTTCATAACATAGGCAAACAGGCGTAATATTATACATTGCATATTTCATACACTTTCCACTGCACAAAACACATTTTAAAATAAGATATATTCAAAAATAATCCCTTAAGGTGTGTGAGGCATCTGGCGCAAAGCCTGACAGCTGCTTTAAACATCATCGGCATCATGACAGCATGTTTTTTTGTCACCTTGCTGGCAACTCAAATGTTCCATGAGTGAACTGACGAAGTGTCGGGGAAAAGGGGATAGATGTAAACTTTAATCTCCCCCTTTTGTCACAGAAATCCTATAAGCATATGTTCCACTGAGAAAATAACAGCAAAAGAAGAGCAAAGTGAAAGTGACTCAGGGGTAGAGAGTCCACACTCTGGGTCTCATCCTGCAGTGAAGAAGATTATGAAAAAACAGAGGAGGCCTTATGAAAAGCTGTATTCACATGGGGCAACTACAGTACAGTGTGTTGGAAAAGTCACACAATTATTGAAGCCCTGTTAACCGCTGTATGCCTGGCGACAGTTAAATCTGGCAGCAGTTAGCAGGAAACTAGTATAATAATAATGTATTACAAACATCCAAACATATACAAACATCCATTTGTAAACATAATATCTGGGAGAGAAGGCTGGAAGAGAGAATTTATCAGAACAAAATACTGCAGAGTTTAATTTACGATAGATTATTATTATCAGGAGACGTCTGACTGTCTATGTTGCCCTCAAACTACAACTTAACAAATTCTAGCAGCGGTAGATTGGCACCGAATTAAAAATCACCACAAATCTTTAAAATGACTGCAAAACCATCTCACATCCCTCGGCAATATCAGTCCTTCTGGAATAGGGAATAGGGCTTTAGGTTCGGATTAGCGCTGAAAGCACAGGCGGTCATCCGCTATGATGACCTGAGGGCTAAGGCGGTACATTGCTAAATGCCTTTTAAACTTGACTCCTCCAATCTGACGTACCCTGACCTTGGCGGCTGTCAGTCAATGAGCAAGCCAGTATGTCGGGGAGACTGGAGAACTGTCCACTCGCCTCAGAGTTTATGAGGAAAGATAGGGTGCTTGTGAGATTATTTGTCCTTCCAGCAGCATATTAGCCCCTAATCTCCAGCCTCTCTCGGACCATTCTCAACAGGATGAGGTGCAGTTAGCGGCAGCGACAGATCGAAAGAGTGATGGTGGAGGACTTTGCTAGAGAAGGAGTAAATATGTCAATCACTTGAAGCATTGAGAGGTTTGATGGGGGGAAAGTCGCAAAAACCAAGTGCCTCCCTTCCTTTCCAATATCTCTATATCTAAAGCATTCTGACTTCTTAGTACATCAGAACACGTAGCTTTTACGGAAAAAGCTACGTACACACACACACACAGAGTGATTTTGATTCATGTGCACCACCTGTATTTCATAAGTGCTGAATTTCAAAAACATTTTTCATCAAGCTGAATAACAAGGCAAATGTGCAGAAAATCAAGGACTCAGATAAGTGGATTAAAAATAGACTCTACTCTGCTGTCTGACTTTGACGTTGATATCTCAGTGCATTAAGTTTGCCCTTTGGCCATCATGACAACGATTATGCCACCAGTCAGAATCTATTTGTTTATGCAAATCATCACTTGATAGCCCCCAACCCACCCCACCTCAGCTGAATACATAAAACTGGATGAGGGAATCCTGCAGTCCAACTGTAGCTGGCAGCTTCCCGTCCATCACATGGAAAGTATAACGCACGACGCCGTGTTTCATCACAGAAAGCGCTGAAACAATATTCATGTATAGACAGTGTGGGTTAATGCGAACCATGATTAGATTAGGCAGGAGGTTCTGCAGCTGAGACATCATGATTATTGCAAACATACTTTATATTGTTTCTATTTTAAACCTTTGGATTTTTTTATTGCACAGGTTCCTATGGGCAATAAAAAAAGTAAAACTTAACACGTCAGACATTTAGCACAAACCTTCCTTTAATTTCCTGTCTTCCACAGAACCAGGAACTCATTTAGATGAGGACAAAAGGCCCTTCTGCATAGCCCTGGTCGGATCAAAGGCAAATCATTAATTCTGAGCCTCCCGTTGTAGTCAGATCTGGTGTTTTATTGCAACTGGTTTCCTTAAACTGTCGTCGCAGTCGAAGAGAACGCTGAGACAAAGCAGTTCTATTTCTCCTACAAGGGCACTGCTGAGCCCAAGTTTAAATTGAATGCCCCAAAATAACAGTTTAATTATGTGGCTATCGGAGAAGCTTTCATGTTTTTCCAAATGAATCAGGCATAGTGCGATAACCAATTCTTTCATCGATGCAGAACTGAGAAGAAAAGAAACTCACTCGCTCCTATCAGAAATGATAAAGAGCCACTGAAATTAGCTCATATGCCAGAGTCATTGATTGTATTTCTTATTAGGCAGACTATCCAGAGATCACCCTGATGTGTGCTAGATAAATTTGAATACTGGACAAATTTAACTGCACATTCAGTATCCATATCTTTATGCACAGGCAATGCAAGACTAATAGATGTTTTTAAGCTTTTACTTACTTTAGTAAATTTGTTTTTTGTATCGTATATTCCAGCATATCTACAGTGCATGAATAAGCGTTAAATATATAGTTTGCTTTGAGATGCAATACCTCACAATGTGCTAATTGGTGCTAAAACAAAGCACAGCTGAGTCATTATGAATGTCATTCTTTTTGTGCCTACATTAACTAGGACCCACAAACTTAAAGGCATTCCCTAGTTGTACACTTATTTTAGTCCAGGCTAAAGTAAATGACTGAACACACATGGAATGAATGAATTAGCAATGCTGTTGCAGTCCTGCATCTGCAAAGTCATTTCTGCACCCGTGACATCCAAATTGCTCACACCGACCACATTAAACATATGTCTAATGACTGTGCATTTCACTCGGCTGCAACTAAACTTAATTAAAGAAAGAAATGAGCCATTTCCAGGAAGCGGCGCAACAGAAACACCAATACTGTGGTATTTAGACAAAATGCTGATACATCAGCAGAAAAATTATTACTCTCTTTAATGATTTTTTTGGATGTCCTCAAAAACTAGACATTTTTTTCAGGTTTTTATAATTTGAGATATCATCCACTTGGATCAGTGATAAAACTGAAACATTTCGTTGAGGCTGCTATGAGTTAGTTCTACAGAAAAATGAGCCAACTTTGCTCAAAGGATCATACCCTCTATTCCTTCTCTGAGTGATCTGGCCTGACAGAACAGGAGATTTCTACTCTACTTCCTTCTCACTCTGGGAACAGCGACAAACCTGTCAGCTCCAGTTGTCCTAGTCAGTTCTATGTGGGATGTGCCGGAAACTGGAATGTCAGTGGGAATCACACTCACACTGGCAAGATGAGTCTTTGTAGAACAAGGTTGTTCGTCCTCTACAGCCTTTTACCCAGCGACTTTATCTCTTTGACCTTGATGTTGACCTTAACGTGGGGAAAAAGTACCATCGCTCTGAGTTGAGTTGCTGCTTGGCATACCTGATCCATGAAGGCGTGTGTGCCTCTAAAAACTGACTTAAAGAACAACTGTATAAGCAACCTTTCGAATTGCTTAGTCCACATAGGAATAGAATAAATGTATGAGTACCATTTATTATTAAGAACTCTAATTTGTCAAAGACAAACTATTTTTGGACAAATATAATGAGACATATTTTGTACACTCGATGATATAAAGACATTTTAATGTTTCTTTGCAACTTTCCACAATGAGAAACAGAAGCATAAGCAACACTATGTTCAACTTATGAATACTGGATAAATCTACATGATCAAAAAGTCACTTATGAGGAAACAGCCAGTGCCGGAAGGTTGGTGACGGTAACGATTCAGAGGGACGATGATGGTGAAATACTGCACATTACCAAGCTGGTGACATGCTAGTGCTAACCACCTCTAATAGGTCTCAGAATATCTCTACGTTGATTCTTATTGATGCCAAAAGTTTTTCCCATATTCAGAACAGAACCAAAGAACCACAAGCAACATCTCAGACCTTTTAGGGGTATTGTTGAGTCCCTTATGGTTAATAGAAATTGTCTTTAACTCAAGAAAACAGACAGGCACATATTCAGTGTAAGTGATTTTCTGAATTGTGTGAGATAGTGGTAACCTGAGAAGGCTGCTTTACTGCCTGTGACACTAAGAGCCCTTGTTACATAAAATTCATCCCTCGAGCAGCTAAAACTGCACTAATGACTGGATGTTATATACTGGCAGTGTCTTAAAAATGGCAAACACTGGTTTTGATCAACAGTCCTGTCAACCCTGCAGATATAATACAGTAATTCTACTGCTGAAAGGCAGTGCAATTATATTAAAGCTTTAAAAAAACATTTTGGCCAGTAGGCAGGTTTTTATGTTCATACAAGAACAATAAAGCAAAATGCAGCAAAATAGAAAGAATATGAATATTGGAAAAGTGAATAAAAACACTAAAAAGGCTCAAATGTTAGTTCTACTTAACAGGAATAATAAGAGATTAGTGGGATTCAATGCTATACATTTAGTAGCTGTTTAAAATATTCCTTTTCGTTGATTTAAAAAGGTAAACAAACATTTTTCACACACATATATTCGCTAGACAGTTTCTACAAAGTAAACAAATGCAAATCTTTCACCTGGTATAAAATATAAAGGTGTCCTAGCTTGGGAATTGCTTATCATTGTCTGACATTGTGTGTCAAGACGAGACAGTAGAGGTGAGAGCGAGAAAGAAGGAAGGAAGTAACACAGAGGGCCAATTATTTCCTCCACTCCCATCTCCGATTGCATTTGTGACATCAACACAGCAACAGTTTGCACCCTTACGCCTGTATCAGTTATGCAAATGGTAGCAATCTCACATGAATGGCAGATCGTCTTCCCGAAATGAGGATGGGCATAAAGCGAAAATGAAAAATGGAGGAGGAGGCTGAGATGTGGGAGCCAGTCAGCCTTGAAATGATTTAATTTAAGTGATGAGGAGTTGACTTTAAGTTTGTATAAGTTTGCATTTTAATAATGAATACTATGATTGCTTCAGGGGTCCAGTTATAAAAAAAGTAGCGCACTCTGCAAAAAAGAACATAAAAAAAAAGAAGAAGACGAAAACTAACTGTGCTTGGTGCATGTGTGTGTTTGTGCAGACATACTATAGTAAATATAAGATAACTTCTACTTTAGAGTCAAATTTGCTGCCACAGGAAAAAAGGCTTTTTCCTATAATGTAGGATTTTCTTCTCAGATTTTCCAATATGCCAACTCTGGGGTGTTTATGCATATTTAATGAGGCCCTTGCCTCAGTGCAATTTAAGACTGAGGATTTCAGTCTCGTGTCATTATGAGTGATTGTGCAACCTTATAGCACATTCAAGTTGGATGTGGCAATAACTATCTGTCTACCCCCTAAAGCACCACTGATCTTATTATGATTATGACTTTTTCAGGAGGTAGAAAACCTGTCACATAATATCATTTACGTTCAAGCTCTTAGAAACTTAGGAGTTGTTACATGACAGTATGTTTTTCTTTGGTGTTGTATACGCTTAAACAACAACCAAATAAAATGACATTAAGGTCATTTTTAATCTCCAATTTACATCCTTCACTGAGCTGAAGCTCCTCTGATATTGTGACAGGAGTAACAGCTATATCTGGAAGTGAAATAGGAGTTGTACCTTAAATAAGAGTAACATGATCACTCTTATGGTTTTCACAATTGTTTACTTTAAAATGATATACTAATTACAGTTGTTGTGTGTAACAATTGTAAGACAGGAAGGTGGCTAGAAAGTATATTTTATACAGCACGCCTCGCCCTACTCTGCCTCTGATTGGTGTAATCCATTTATTAATCAATCCAATCTTTAGTTTTCCCAAAACATAACCAGAACAAACAACATAAGAAAAATGACGTGCCTGCAGTGTGGCTATAGACTGTCACAGTGCGTGGACTGAAAAGCGCAGTACACCTGTGCATACCCGTCACAGAAGTGGCTACATGCTGTGAAGACCCAATAAGAAGTGGGTGTACTCTGTATAACCTGGACTGGTTATGACACTTCCAACACCAAAGCACCATCAGACTCTGACAGTAATACTCATAAAGAGGGAACACAAGTGACATATTTTCACCTAAAACAACAAACTATTTCAAGGAGGTCTTTTGGAATTCAAAAGGTTAACCATCACCTTTCATACACACGTTTTCTGTAGTGACCAGCACATCAAATTACAGGAACTAATATTTGCTGCAGAAACACATTCTTTCACTCTTGGGCAGTTCTGATTTTATGACTTCAGTGTGGTACCTCTATGTTGCAGGCCAGCTACTTCTGAGTTCAATGACAGTCGGATCCTATCGTTTTCATGTCCACGGACATCCCTGGTTTGTGAAGATCTATTTGGTTGTAATGAAGGAGCCATTCCACTCTGGGCTACCACACTCATTGGTAATGAATCGCCCACAGGAGTAGGTCATCTCCTACTGTCTCTAAGATTTTCTAATGTCCATTTCAAGCAGAGCCAACAGAGGACAAAGGCGTTTTTTCACCTTCTCTCTCGTCGTCTATTATGAGTTTATTCAATGTTGTACATTATGTGTCTTCATATAATTTAATTCCCTTTGGCCAAGAGTCAAGAAAGGCTTTTTTATTCATAGGCTAAAATATAATATTCAGTAAAGTGTAATAACCTTGGCTGCTCCTGAAATCACAAAATGTGCCTCATTGAGTGTCCCTTCTTATTGCTTCATTTCCATTCTTCCTTGTCTTTTTTTCTTCTGTCTTCTTCAGACAGTTATTTCACTCATATTTGGCAGTCCTGTTATATTAATTTCTATCCTATATTTTCAAGAAAAATCACTAAACTTCAATTCTCGCTCTTTAAAATGACTGAAGCCATTTACATTGAAATCTGTGCTGCTGGGCATAATCCTAACAATCAAGACTCACTGTGACATTCTGACACATTTCTGTACAAGACAAAATCTAAAGAGAAGAAAGTTTATGCAGTTTTTTTTTGCCTTTTCAGTTGACTCAGCATTAACCCGGCTGTCTACTGGTTCTTGTTAAAAACAAAACACATTAAATGCAGCAGCTAAATGTTACTTATAACCTGAAATAAACATGAAATGCCTGCATATTAAAGGGTCAAAGCTCATGAAGATGACATTAACGCTGGTGACGCTCGACGATGTCGGGCTAAATTAAAAACAAAAACTTGAGAAATCTGTTAAACGTTACATATCAGAGAGGTTATACGCGATGGTTGCCCATCGTTGTGTTTCCATGTGTTAAAATTATTCTGGCTGGCAGCACTCAGCGAAGTGTCAAAATAAAAAGCAAGCGCGCACACATCTCGTGAACAAGCAAAGTAGTTTACTGTGTTAATTAACTCGAATGTCACAGCTGTTTTTAAATGTCAGTGCACTTGAATTTAACTAATATGTGCAAACAGATGCAGAGTAGATCCATAGCACTCTGCTTAAGTCTATATTTGTTTCATATTCTGTTGAACAAGACTGTGACTTTAAAAATTGTACAGTTTCATTCTGTTATGATTATTAAACGAACTAACTATTAATGCTAAAATAAAAAATATTCCTGCGTCACTGAAGCAGAAAATTTCTCTTCACAGCATGCCTCCCTGCGAACAGCTTTAATACGTCAGTACAGATGATCGGACACCTGGATAATGTTAGCATCACTGATAATGTACTGTATGTCCCCTAAAATGGAAATATTTTCTGGACTACATGCAAAATCATACACGGAAATGTGCTACTTGGTGTGCGAGAAGAAGGCATTTTCTTCACAGAGGTAGACCACAGGCTGGGAACTGTGGCCCCTGAGGGGAAATTTCAAAGTAGCTTTGAGCTGATGTTTCAGAAGGGAAAGGGTTAAACCTCAGCTCTATGCTTTCATCTTCAAAAATGCTGCTGCTGCTCTTCAGCTCTGAAGGAATTACCAGGTTGAGCCCCCCCATGACCACGTGTGTGTCATGTGTACTGTACGTGCGTGACCATAAGTGTCTATGTGCTCGTTTCACAGCTTCACGTGTAAGCAGTATGTGCACATTTTTCACTGTTTGCATTACGAGAGAACAGATATCCTCCAAAGTTTGATCCTAATTTCTACCAGGTTTATGTTACGCTTATTTACTTTATTACCTTTGTGCTATTAAAAGACACCGTGATCCACTCTGAGGGTCAAGTTTCAGGTTAAGGTGACAGTATGCTTGTTGCCAAAACCAGGATAAATAAATGTTGGCAGGTTTGAGAACTTGGGGCATGTTTGAGAAAGAAAGAGATGCTGCAATGACTCCAAAGACTTTGCAGCATTCCGTTTTAAATGTTCTTTTACGCTACGTATGTGTCGTTTCTGTGGTAACCGACTCGCCAAAATGTGCGTGAACAAATGGAACGGTAGCCGTGTCTTTAGGATATCTCTGTTGCTCTTTTTCTGCAGCCATTGTCTATGTCATTTCTATTTATGTTCTTGGTTGCAGCCGGCTCTACATAAAGCCTACAAGCTGCCTGCCTGGCGTACGGAGTAAGATAATGAATAATATAAAACTGCTTTAACTGGTTTGAATGAGGTAATTGGTTGATTCTGTTGAGGTACGTTCCCTTTTCACTGTTAGCATGTTGACGCATTTAGGGGGTTTGATGAACTCAGGACTGAATACAGTAGTAATGCATAAACTATATGTGTGTATGTATGTGTGCACAGAAGGATTCAAAGCAGTTTCATCCTCTGATCCATCACCACAAACATATACGCAACCTTAGATCTTTACATGAAATGTGAGTATAGGAACAGAAAGGGAGAGGCTGACTGTCTGGATTGAAATATCAAAGGCTCTTTTTAAGCTCTCTGTTCACAGGGACGTGCAGCTTTCAGGCCCAGCCATTGTTATCCATCATGCTTAGGCTATATTAAACATCTATTACAAGTTAGCACTCGAGTGCAGCTTATCATCTCTCAAAATCAATAGGTGTGCAACTTATTTCTCACAGTGTCAGGTTGTGCTTGAGATGAATATGAAATTTGGAAATGTCAAAGTGAACTTTAAAAAAAAACAGATAGCGCCTTTTGAAGTAACTTTTGTGTCCTTGTCATTTTTTAAATACACCTTTCAACCATCCACCGATATATTATTCTATTGATTTTTTATTCAACCTTTCTGTTTTTGCTGGCAGTTGATAACGGGAGCAAATCATTTTACTTAATGTTTTACTACTGCTATAACTACAATACAGTAATGTTTTAACATTTTTTAAATTACTAGTCTATACTACAGTTTTATTTTGAAGGGAAGCACAGATGGTTGCAGGGTTGTCCTGACTTAGTGGCCTTCACTATGGTCTATATGGTGTCATGGCTTTATAGACATACTGCAGACGTGTGGCCTGGTAGCTCAATGGATTAAGCGTCAGACTGGGATGTAGGAGGTCGTAGGTTCGAATCCCGTCTAACTCCTAATCCATCTCCTACCAAGTGTGTCCCTGAGCCAGACACCCAGCGCTAGCTCCTTGTAAGTCGCTTTGGATAAAAGCGTCTGTCAAGCAAAACTTAAGTAAAGTAAACATACTGGTATGTAATCAATTCAAAATTATTGCTGATGCATCTTTGCTGATGATAATTCTGCAAAGATGTTGTGTTCATACTTTACCATAGAGGTAGTCGGAATAGAAATGTACTAATTATGCTTATAAACGCTTTAGAATGACGTGACGAGAACCACAAGAAGTGGCGGCTAATCAAAATAGGACGCTGCACCACCAGTCACAAAAAAAAAACACATTAAAATTTAACCCATAGGGTTCATTTGTATAATTGACTTTCTGCCTAAAATTACTTCTCCTGCCAGTGTTTGGTGTCATGTATTTCAGTACATCTTGCACAAATATGCTGAACAAAATTATTCTACAACTGAAAATTTAAATTTGAAATAGTAAATATCAAAGAACACTTTTAGCCAATAACCAAATTATATATATTTACAGGTACATACATACATACACACACACACACACACACACACACACAAACTGTGTATAATCTGCATTCAAGTGTAGTTTAAAATGTTCTCTCACACATTTACCGTCGTGTGATGTATTTCCTGTTCCTTTGGTGCGCAAACATGTTTACCATGGACCTACGCTATAACTGGTGCATGCGCGTTGGAACCCTTCAATAAAAAGTATAGGAGAACCCTGTGCCCACAAGACCAGACCAGGAGATTCAACCAGAAACTCACCCCAATGCTTTTTTTGTTTACAGTGATATTCACTGCTACAGCTCTGTCAGACATATTGTTGTATCATATTGAATTTTTCTATCTTGATTCGACTTTTATATCTTTTTTTAGGCTGTATATGTGTTGTGCAACCTTATTATTCTAAGGTGTTCCTGTTATTTTGCCCAACCTGCTGTATATTCCCACTGGTGCTGTCAGTGTACAAGCCCCTTCAAAACCCTTTCACACTGTTCCTCGTTAAACCAGCATCTGCTGAGGTAAGAGGCCTAAAGCCCCCTACTTCAAACACACACACGCACGCACACAGACACATCCTCACTTGTATTGCACTCTCTCGAGTCTGCCATCTGCCACGGAGTTGGACAAGACCCCACCAACATGGCAACGACACACACGCGCACACACACACACACACACACTAATTTCAAACCAAATTGCAATTGCTGGAAAACATCTCCGGTACAGATGCACATGAATGCACACAAACACACACACACACACGCTTCACAACCTGAAGTTAGCCAGGCTGCATTTTTAATGAGGAACACAACCCAACCCTCCCCCCGCCACGAACAAAACAGCTTGCTGGGTCATAATGGCTTTGAGCAAAGCCTCAGTCTGTGCATAGAATCAGTGAACTCCACCTCTCCCCTGTTTGACTGGCCTGAAGAGGAGGAGACAGGGAGGACAGCGCACGGACAGAACAACAAACTCTAATTACTCCTCTGTGGCTCTCGAGCCCCTCCAGCCCATGTATTTCAGAAGTAAAAGGGAAAGAGAAGGAGCAGAAAGGAGGGGGAAGGAGAGGACAGTGCAAACAGGAAAAAGGCCAGTGCTGATTGAACATGAAACATCTCCCCGTGGCTCTCCCTCTGTCTCCTCTCCACTCATTGTACATAATGCCCCCTCGCATTCACCACACAGTTATCCACACTGAATAATGATGTTTCCTCCTGGAGAGGGAGAGGAGAACGCCTAAGGCAATGCATTCTGATGGTCTAAGCATTCCCCAGTCACACTCCGCTTAGGCAGAATCAACAGTGCAGCAGGCGGGGAAAAAGCATATTCTCGGGACGTGGCGTTTGTTGTGTCTTACTCATTATTTACAATCTGTATCAGCCAGAAGTCTCTATGCATTTTTGTCTCAGCGAAAAGGTGCAGACGCAGTAGTCATCTTTCAAAAAGAGTTCCGGGCAAATTAGCAACATTATGTTTTCTCTCTGGGGATCTTTGCTCCCGCCTGTGCCTGCCACGCTGCCATCATCGTCACTGTCACCCGAGAGGAGGGAGAACACCACTTGCGGAGAGATTCCTACCAGGAGAAGCTAAAGCCAAAGAGACAGCTGGGCCTTCAATGTCTTCAGCTATTTAGAAAAAGGCTGCTCAGTTCAAAGCAGTAAGCCACATCGCATTTGCCTATTTCATGGGTCCATTTATTTTGTTTCTATACATTGTTTGCCAGTTTCCCTAAATATAACAGAGTCAATTGTCTGCATCATGCAAGGCTTGGCTGACAGGGAAACTGGAGCAGCAGTTGACACGGTTAGATCACAAAAGCTGAGACAACAAAATAAAAGCATATTCGGTCCCATTCTTGCAACGAGATGTGCATTTGGTAATGTCCTACAAGCTAAAATATCCTTGTAACCAGACTACGTGCAGCATTATGGTCCTGCTGTAACAGAAGTCATTAAAGACACATTATCTGGTTCAGTGTCTCTTTCCGCAGTCTGTGCTGATGTAGGATGAAATGGGCCATTCTAATCCCCATTAACATAGCTAATTTCACATAGGGGAGAGTTTATAGTGGGTGTCAAAACCATTCATAGGTATGTATGTGTAAATGTGCACATCGTCGTGTAAATCTTTGTGCTACAATATGCAGCCTAAGGAACAGTGTCACATCTACTGTCCTATAGTGGAGTAAGAAATATACAGAGCAGGCAGAGAAGTGCATGATAAAACGGATAAACCTGCCCACGCAAGGGCTGATCGTGCAGACAGGAGCATGACTGGGATCAAAACAAGAGAAGAGGGTGAGGAGGAGAAAGGGCGGCATCCCTCCTGCTCCTTCCCTCTGAGGCTATAAGTGCTACTAACCTTTGGTAACGCAGAGTGAGGGAAGCAAACGTGACATGTCGCACTACCACAAAACCACAACTCACAGAGTAGAAGACAAGTTTGACATTAGAAGCACCAAGACGCTGTCGTGTGACCTTTGGGGGGGGCAATTAACTGAATGTCACTCTTCACACCAGACGTGTTTGGGTGTGTATCACAAACGTTTGGTTGCATATGTAAGCGGACTTAAAAGGTTCCGGGACATGTAACTACTACTACAGACTAAATCCGGGTATCGACATGCTGTTAAAACATTTTTTTTCATTCATCAATAAATTAGCTATCAGCTAAATTAACATGCAATGAAAAGATTTTGTGTAAAAAAAAGAAAAAAATCAACAGCTGAATTGATAAAAGAATCGTGTTGAATTTGGGAATGAAATGTCCTGTATATCGTCTTAGTGTTATCAAAGCCCAATATCTTCTCTACGTTGGATCGTTTTCTTGGGTCTAGCTGAACCGGTATCGTCGATTCTCTCAGCAATCACTCTAGAACCTTGCTGATGTTTTGTGTTGTGAGTTTCCCACTTAAAAAAACCCACATAAACCTATAACAACACTTACTAAATAAAAAAAGACAATGTGTTCTGATTCTAAATAGAAAGTTAAAGAACTCACTCAGGCACCCTCCTGCTGGCAGTGATGCTGGCCACAATGACGCTCTCCGGTCTTGGTGTGGCCACAGCCTTGAAAGTGCCCTTCCAAAACTTCTCAAAGAGCTGCTTCTGCGTGCAGCTCTGCAATCCTAGAGATGGAGCGGGGCCACAAAGGCTGAGAGGGAGTGAACACAGGGGCTGCATCTGGGATTCTTGGTGTCCGTTCAGTCCCTCGCTACACAGTCTCACTCATAAGAACACACACTCACCCTAGTTTATGCTTTGGAGCTGTCCAAGTACTGAATCAAACTGAACAGAGCACAGCGAGTGTTTTCTCCTCTCACAGCAGCAGGTCAATGTGTCACGGCGTCTGTCTGCGCTACGCTCTTGAGCGGGAGCTTTGGGAGGGAGACAAAAGCTGACCCACTCCAGCTGGAAGCTGGGTATTGTTCTCCCAGATGAGGGAAGGAGGGGTGAGTAAGATAGTGTTTCTCTCTCCGCCTCTTCTCTTCTGTCACATCTGCTGCTTTTTGAGAAGGGGACTGAGTCGGGGCTGGAGCGCTCTTTTTCTCCCCACAGTGCCGGCAGCTTCACAAAGAATCAGGCATCGTAAGACAAGAGACAGAGCATGTTTCAGTCCTGAGGAGTAGGAAACGAAGTGGTTTTCTTGCTGCCACAATGCAGTTTCACGGCGCGGAGAAGCCCGCGCGTAGCGCCTGAGGTCTGACCGGGTGCTGCGGCGTGTCTGAGGGCAGGCGCGAATGCGTGCTGGAGTACGCGTGTGCAAGTGGAAATCGAGTGAGGAGCTCAGCTGAGAGCGGCGTGTTTTGTGTCTCTTAGCCTGTGACGTCAGCGATGAGGGCTGGACACTGGGGAGAGGGACACCTTCTGTCATCCTCTCTCTCTCTCTGTCCCTTTGTTTCTCTTGTCTCACTCTACTACAGCCTTGATTAGGTTAACTTCCCATCCTCACGTGTGGCAGCATCCATTCCTCTCTTTTTGTGTTTTCTTTCTGTCTTGATTAAATTCTACATTCATTTTTTGCTTTTTTTGTGTCCCTTCCTGTCCTCTGTAAACCCTTCCTTAAACTGGAGACCAATAACACAATTCATTGATTGTAACTGATTGAAGATACGCAGCCTGATAATCAATTATTCATTTGAGTCTTTTAGTAAGAATCCAAAGTTTCTTTGATTCCAGACTCTCCAACATTAGAAATAAACGCTTCACACATCTGAACACATTTGTAGATGTAGAAATGTGCTTTTCCACCATTATCTGGCATTTTAAAGGCCAAGACCAGAGAATAATCAGCCACTTGATAATTGCTAATAAGAACTCTAACTAGCTGAAGCCACACTATGCTTGACTATGTTTTCAGGAATACCATTTTTGTCTGTCGTATTGAACGTACTGTTTCCACTACTATGCTGAAGGAAAATTTCCTCCCAGGACCAACTCATCTCATCATACAAATGCATGTATTGACAACTCTACAGCTCTACACCTGTAACTGCAGAGACAGTAACTATTGAGAGGTGAAAAATAATTCCACTATATATTGTATGATCGTACACAAAGTTAACAAAAGGTACATTAGGTAAGTGACAATATTTTCTCAGACTACTATACACTATATATAAAGTGAAAAGTTTTTAAGTCTTTCTTTCCTTTCTCTTCAACCACACACACTCACATAATAAGCGTGTCTTGGACAAAAGGCTGAGTAAATCAGCATAACAAAAGGCCTGGCTCAGTGAGGACCAGCCAGAGCATGTGGCTGACACAAACCTCTCCTGGGGGTTTCAGCTTTTCCCTGCCATCAGATACCTCCTCCTCCTCCTCCTCCTCCTCCTCCTCCTCCTCTCCACTCTGCTTCTACATGACACATAACACAGAGCAACAGCTCAACAATCTGCTCCCCAACCCTTCCTCCCTCCTGTTCAGCTCTGTTCTTCTTCTGTCTCTAATGCTACAGCTCATCTGCTGCTTGCCACTTCTGTAACATGTGGGACTCTACTTGGACATCTTGACGGGCCCTACTGAAAAATACTGTACTCTATTATCTATTATGACCCATCATTTTTGTTGAGTCTTTCTTATAAAATGATGAGACATATTGCTAAGTGCTAACACTTGGATTTAGTTCACTCTACACTAATCGGCGCCAATCTACCTGCTTTACTATGCTTCTCTACCTTCTGCCACAATCTGCCCTCAGACCTTAGTCCTTATGAAATTACAATAAACAAAAAATGATGAAAAAACTAATAAAGCAGAGACTGAAATTTACAGAATGCTTTGTGATATACTCTTACAGAAGCGTAGTTCAAGTAAGAAATATTTGAAGACTTACAAGTTTACTATCGGTACCTACCTCCTTTCCTACAGTACATTTCTTGGTATGTCCCCCATGTAGTCAGTATGTAAAATGTGAAAAAAAAAGTCTGCACATCTGCCCGTGTCAGTGAATGACAGCTGGTTGCATGTGCATGTGTAGACAATAATAACAAATATCATATAAAAGTTGAACTTGCAGGCTACAGCTCAAGTCATTAAAACTTTATAAGAATTGCAATAACAGGTGAAGAAGCTGTGTGCAGCTCCATGTTATTAATGCTCTCTAAAGATGTGTGAAGTCTGCAAACAAGAGCAGGGTGATAAAAATCCCTGCAGTTCACTTCAAATGAAAGATTATTCACATTTTAAGACGTAGTTTGCCATCAAATATTTTGAACAAGACGTCATAAAAGTTTTCAGGCACCACGCTGACAACATTGTCATGGGAACCTTTGTTTCCCCTGATGAGGAATGTAGGTGTGGGTGGGAATTAATATTTCCGCCTGCTAATAAGTATGCATAAAGACAGTGCAATACCTCATCTGGATTAATAATGCATATATTAGCTGATAACATGAAACCTTGATGTACAGCCACTTAATGATAAGTGGATGCTTCATCAGTGTGCTCTGCATAAAGATGGAGCGGAGGCACTCTCAAATCAAACCGGAGGGCAGAGCGAAGCCAGTCCAGCAAAACACAGAATATGTTTCGTTTATGGTGGGGAATATCAAACAGCCGTCACTGCCTTGAGATGAAGTCGAGGTTATTTTTGAGAGCTGTGCTGAGGGCAATGGGATAGACTTCCTCCTGCTGAGTGTTTTTATGAAGTGCTTTAGCTAGCAGTGGTTTTATATGGAAAGTTGAGCTGAAGGACACAAAACTGTTGTGGAAAAAAAGCCATTAAAGTATGAAGAGACAATCATTTCATGTTTTAGCCTTGATGCTTTGACGGAGAGTATTACACCCAGTGACAGTAATTGGTTTAGAAGTGTTACACGGCATCGCATACATAAAGTATAAGAGACTTGAAATTATCATAACTGATGTTTCTATCCAAAAAGGCGCCTCAATACAGCATCAAAAGTTTAAATAATCTCTGAATGTGCTATATGTAGCTCTACACATCATCAAAAACTTTGCCGATTAACAAGGCAACGGAGGAGACCAGTGTAATTTTCTGGGTTAGCTGATATTCAGCCGAAGCTAAGCATGAAGTGCATCCATTCAAAGTAAATTGCAAATTAGGTGAATTTTTAAAAGGAAGCTGAGGGGAAGAAAAGTTTTTGCCAGCGCTTGATGGCTTTGCAGTGTCAGATCTCAAGCTGACAGTAATTGCGGTTTTAAGAGCAGATGAATTCATCTCTTTGGAAGACGCAAATCTACTCAAGAAGAAAGGAAAAAGGCAAATTGTTCAAGAATGTAATGTTCCATTCTCTTTATCAATGAGAGTTCAAGTCAGTGAGTTTCTCTTTGTGTCATCTCTAACGCCGCCTCATTTTAAAGTTATTTTTATTCACACAATAACAGTAAGGCTAAACTTATCCATCCCTTCCATTGGCACCTACTTCCATGTTCTTTTCATGGCACTGTTCATGTCATTTTCACCACGTGTACCTCCACATAATTTCAAAAGAATTCAACATCTGACACTGAGGATAAGCCCTCACTGCAGCATTCAGGATGGCCAAGCTCTCTCATTTAAAAAACTTTTGAAGAGATAAGACAGTATTATTATTATTTCTCTGCTCAACATTTCACCATAGTGAACCATGGATGTTGGCAGTAATAAGAGAAATGTGCAGGCAGTTTCTGGGTTCTGAATATTTGTATTTAATTTTTTTATATATGTTTCTGTATTTTGTATTATGTTCCATAATACTTTTTGAGGTACAAATATTTCACGAGATGATTTTGAAAAGGTCCATTCTTCTGTAAAACAGGTAAACGACGCCATTAAAATACAACCCGTCCAAAAAAGAAGATAAACTATTTTTAAAAAGTTTTTAAACTGTACATTTGGTCAGTTAAGTCTTAATTGTATATATTACTATACAACAACAGACTTTTATATTAATATATTCCCATTTTTACTTTCTTCTTCTTTTCTTTTATTTTAATTCTCCCCAAAACTATTTTCCAAAATCTGCTTTGCCCTTTTTTATTAAGCAGGCAGAGCTGTTGTTTTTTATGCTAATAAAAAGTTTATCTGCGGCCTATTTTTATTGTTTAGTTTTTTTCAAAGTTATTGTATTAAATACCTTAATTTGGCTAGTAACTCTAAATATACTTACAACAAAAAATGCACCTAGAGTTATGAAGTAACTTCTTGTTGTTACTCATTCGTAACGCAGGAATTAGACCTGGACAGATGGCCTGGGTGAAGACGCCTGAGGCCGAGTATGTGGTGAACACCCTCATTTACACACTGAGGTAATTAGTGCATACACAGATGTAAAGGGTCCTCACCTCGAGGTGACAGAGTTTTTAAATATTCTACAAGACAGATGAAAATGTCCTATAGGTAAAATTTGAGTCTCCTCCTGCATATGTAAATTGTAAAATGATTTCTTGAAGTAGATTAAAGGTTACAACCAGAAATGTACTGTCACCATGTTGTAGGATGGTCTAAAATCAGAATCAGCTTTTTATTCGCCTCGTATGCTAGCACATACGAGGAATTTGCTTCTGGTATTTTGTGGCTCTTCTAGGACAGGACAGACATTGACAATAATAACAAAGAATAGACACAACTGTGTGTGTGTGTGTGTGTGTGTGTGGAGCAGATACAGAAACAGTCATCAGTGCAGTGTGTTTGGTTGTATGCAGTTCATGTTGATATAGCAGCAACAATCAGTTTTTCATGGGTGTTGTGGTCTGAGGGCAGAAGCTGTTCTTGTGTCAGGTAGTTTTAGCAACCTACCAAAGTTTAGAAGCTGGAATAGGTTGCGCCCAGGGTGGGAGGGGTCTAAGCTGATTTTCCTCGCCTGCTTGCTGACCCTTGAGGTGTACAGGTCCTGGAGAGAGGGCAGAGGTGCACCAATGACCTTCTCTGCAGTTCTGCGCTGCAGTCTGCGTTTGTCCTGTGCAGTGGCTGCTCCAAACCAGACTGTGATGGAGGAGCAGAGGATGGACTCAATGACAGCAGAGTAGAACTGAGGAAGGTGAAACTTTTCCAGCTGATGTTCTTTTTACCACCTAAAGATGATGGAGGAACACAAGAACTTAAAAGTTGCCAACAAAGACAAAATTTCTTGAATTGGTTTAATGGTTTGCTGAATCCTCTTATCAACATATAAACTAGGTGTTTTGGCTCAGGCTGTTCAAACCTGATAAGATATTCTATTTTCAGGATACCGTATATCTTCTATTGGTGGTCTGTGTCTTATTGACGCTCGTTTCTAATAAACGGCAGGTTTGTAAACATGTGACGAGAAAAAGACGCCGGACTCTTTTAAGCGCCAGTCAAAGCGCCGGTCTGGTCTCGTACGCTACTACCCTTTCGTACCATCTGGGCAACTGCCCTCCTGCAGTAAATCATATGGCAAATACCTTTGTTGTTGCCTACATTTTGTGGCCATAAATACGGTACTATACTGTATTTTACTGCCAAATGAACTCCATTTACAAATCACCATTCCGTCTGAGAAGGGAATAACCGCCGGTCTCCAGCAACCGTTGGTCTCTTTCAAACGCCGGACCGTCAGAATAATTTTTTGAATAAATGCCGGGGCTACTATTGGAAGATCTACGGTATAGATCTTAGACTTGGTCTGGCTTTATTGTGTGACATGGCACTGGGAGTCCAAGGTATGAGGACAAAGTCTGATAAATACAGAATTAACAAAGGGGAGGCTTACATAGTACAGCCAGCAGAACGCATACTGCAGCTCAGGCAACTAATACTGCTGGTGTGTTTGTTGAACTCAACGGTGTAATGTAGCATCCAAAAGCAAATACCAGCCCCACTGTCACAAAGACTGATTTAGCTTTACAGAAAATCACTGCAGATTGACTGGAAACGTTGTGGGATACGTTGCTTTACTGACTCTTTCTATTAGCATATCATTTAGAATATAAATGGATTTCAATGTCACTATCAGCGCTGTCACAGACAGAGTCGATACATGTAGAAAAGCGCCTCAGCTTAAGAAACATCGGATAAAACCAGAAGAGCAGTCAGATTGCCAGTGTAATTACCCATCACGCCGGAGCTCTTCTTCCTCTTTCCAGCTGCAGAACCAAAATTTAGATAATCCCTCACACCTAAACCAAGTCTCCATCACAGGGCTGGTTGTCACAATAGACTGCTGTGGCTTAATGCATGTTCAGCATAATAAAAATGAAAAAACAGTTCAAATTAAATGTTGATTCTTCTTGTCAGGTCACATTCACTTTTTTTTTCACATTCACATTTGTCAGTGAGACATATTCAGCTCTGGTGTAAAAGTAAATGCTCGTACAAATGTAAATGACATGCGAGACGTGATTACAATAACCACAGCAACATTCACGCAACGTCCTCAAAAACTGCCCTGTTACAGACTTTCCTTCCAGTTTGGCTTGAACAGAAGCTTTTACGTCAACGTCCGCTCACGCTCGTGTCTGTTACTGCTCTTCTCTACATGTATATTTACTGGTGACCTCAGTGTGCACACGGGTACCACAAACAATAAGGCTGTACAATATACAACACGTACACCAGATCAAATTCTAACACAGTAACCGTTGACTTAAAGGCCTCAGAAAGAGCCACCTTTTCTCGTGGTGGTATCTGCACTCCTTGAGTGACTGACATCTACACACACTCTACCAGTAATCAATATATTTTATTGCTCTGGTGTAAGCAGAGCCTGCTGCCAACGTAAACAAATCTGCTGACAAGCCCTAGACTATGATAAGCCACGTCTGGGATTCCTTTCTTCTTCCTCAGTGTAAACAATGGAAATTACAAGACTTTTGCATGAACCGCATATCGCTTCGCAGATGGGGAGCAGAAAATGAAAAAGGTGACATCTTTCACAACAATAATAAGTGATGTGCTTCCTGTTGGGACAGGCTGCCACTTTGACATACCAAGGGCTCAGGGTCTTGTTCAAAGACACGGCCACTGACACAAGTGGCCAGAAATTAGAGGGGATCTGCAAAGTGAACCATCAACCACAATTATTAAATACAAATAAATTAATAGATCCATATGAAAAATATTAGATTTTTATCTTAAAACACAAAGAGCAACCAATATATAATAGATTTTGAATGAACTCAAATAAGAACACGAAGGTTAAAAACACAATTCTTTGAGGCAAAAGCAGCGTTGGTTATTCTAATAACTTAAATTTTTCTCATAGTTCTCTTGAATTATTGTAAATTATTAATTTATTTCTAGCAAAGATAAACAATGCTTATGTCCAGAGAATGGAGGGGGGGTGCTTTCTCCCTTTTCCTTCGATAAACAGAGGTAGACTTTATTATTTATTATTATTCAGCCATCCAAAATTAAAAATGTACTGATGACACATTAAAAATTTTTCTAAAAACTCTTTGCAGTTGTTAAATGAAAAGAAAATGTAATAAAAATATATGTCAAATATGTAACTTTAACAACCATCTACAATCCCCTCACGGGACCTTACAAATAACGACTAAATTAAAATAATATATATATATATATATATATATATAAAGTACACTGTGCTGAATACAATGATTTTATTGTATCCAGCACAGTGTAAACAAGGCAGGCGGGTTAAAGGGGCAAACATGGAGGAGCATGTGAAGGAGAGACTGTTTCACAGGACAAGGGTAAAAGGACATTCCTATCTTGCCAAATTAAATCATGAGTCTGCATTAGGATAAGGGGTTGCAGGGTGGTGGGACAACTCTGTACTGCAGATCTGCTTTTTCCAGGCCCAAGGATACAGCATAACACTCATTGGTGGTGATTGCCACGCCTGGCCGAGGAACGTTAAACAGAGCCCCTAAAGACAAGCCGAGGGTCACTTCATGCCATCTGAGAGGAAGGCAATCATGTTACCGGGCTGATACAGAATCACAGACTTCTGGCACAAAGAGAAGAAATTATTTGTTTGTCTAATTTTGGGATTTCTAACAGCTGCTTTTTAATGGGCATATAATGGTTTTTATCAGGTTTATTCATTAAGCTAAAACTGTAGGGAACTTCATGTCGGGGAGATCTGGATAACAGCTTTTTTTACATTGATAAACAAACTATTCAGTGAAAACTAGTCCACGTGACAGATGGCAGAAAGCCATCTGATGCAACTGTTCCACCCGCAGCTTTGCACATCAGGTCCTGATGGCTAAATTCTTTACCTATAAATAGAGTGGGCACATAAAAGTCTGTAGGTCTGACAGGACACTCCCTGAGAGGACCTACTGTGACACAGACCAAAGACAAAATTAAAATCTAACACTGCATGAAAAGTCTGTGGAGATTCAGCTGAAGTTGTATGAAAGTTGAGTCGTATTAACTGGACTGGATGGAAAGTTTAGTAACTTGATTTTCAACTTTTCAAAATATAATTTATTAGAATATATTAAACTTTCTAAATATGTTCTTGCACAGAAGGGGTTCAGCCAACCGGTTCCACATCAAGTAGTTGTTATGGCTGGGTAAGGTTCCCTCAGCTGCTCCCTTCCAGGGATGCAACAGCGGATTACTCCGCACATCTGATTCAACGAGGAATTTATGTTGGATGCCCTTTTTAACGTGACCCTCCCCAGATATCTGGGCTTGGGACTGGCAATACGGAGGGAATGCAACGCAAACAACCAACTCTTAGATTGCAATTGCCGATTGCTCTACCAGCAGATTCTCACCTTTGAGTACCATAAACATTTAATTAAGAACTAAGTGAATAAAACTGAACTGAATCGAATCTTTGATGAAAATGACTTGATTATTAAACTAGTTGCTGATTATTAAACTTTATTGCAAACCTAGCTACTAAGTAATCAATTCACAGCTTTTCTTAACAACAATACTTATCTATATTATGGGCATCGGATCATGGATTGTGTATGCAGATAAAATTGTAAAATCTGTTTTACAATGGAGAGATGAAGAGTCTGAATCTATAGCAGTTAAATTTCCTTCAGGGAGAAAAACTCCTTTCATATCAGAGTCTAAAACGCGCCCCACATACACCATGTAATAATTCATTCGCTGTCTATAACTCACTGGAATTCACATAAGTGAGACATGTAAAACACACATTAAAATGACACAAAGGGAAAATCATTCAGCCATGAATAAATATTCATGTATAATATAATAATATATATCTTATTGCATTACTTATCAACTCGTCTCAAAAATCTATAGCTGGTTTATAGAAGATAGAACTAACCGCAATAAACAGCGCGTGGTAAAGAGTTCAGTTTCACAACAGCTGTGTTTGTTTACTGTATTTAAATGTACTTATCCATATAAAACATGTGGATGAGAGATAATGAGAGACAGACAGAAGAGCGACAGTGATGGGGAGAACATAAACAGCCAGAGAGACTAAAACCCACTCGCTGTAAACAGGCAGGCAGACGGAGACAGGAAAAAGAGAAATACCTCCAGGCTCTGCCATTTTCAAGGCACTCCTGTTGGCATTCGCAGTGATCACCACTGTCTTTATAAACAGCAAAATCAATATGGCTGCTGCTCTGACCTCAGAGTTAAAGAAACTCATCAGTGGATTCACTTACAAAACAGATGGTTCTGGAAGGACACTGCTCAGCCCAGGACGAAAAGAAAAAACATTCTCAGTGGGGATTTATTTTTATTATTTTAAGTGGTTTATTATATTTTCTTCTGCTTAATCATCAGGGACTTTAGATTGCAAGCCTTCCGTGCTTTCAGATGGAGGAACCAATTTCATCTCCGTGACATCTTTATTCGTCATGGTGTGACCAACAATAACTTTAGTTATATTTGTATAATTAGAATTTATGTTAAGTACATTATTGTAGTAAATCTTTGGTAACACTAGCGGCAAACGACAAAAACGGATTTCCAAATAAGATTTATCCAACACAAGCTATCGCACAACAAATGATAATTTTACACTCTAGGGACCAATATTACCTATAGAATATATATTTGTTTATTTATATAGATAATATATTTATTTATTCCTTATTTTGCTTAATATTGAGAATGTGATTGTTTATTTAAATAACTGCCTGGATAAAGTGGTGAACTGCCAATAGTGTAGCTTTATTTACAGCTTATTACCTCTAGATGCACATCACAGAGGTCCACAAATGTGTGTAAACAGTAAATAGGATTTGAAATTTAACGACACGTGTGGCAAAGTGTGTGAGTTTGTGTTTTGTCCCCCACGTCATTCAGAGATGGTGTCTGACAGCATAAGGTAAAAGTATCTCCCTGATGAGTACAACAGCTCTTGTCTGCAGGACAGCGAACAGCAGCGGTACAGAAACCAGTAGGCAAATACTATCCCACAGCCGCAGATTCATTCTGCCAAGCCTTACTCTCCAAAATACCCCGGTGACTTTCACACCTTCCCTCCTTGACATGAAACAGGATTCATTCCCCATACCCCTTTGGAATGTGGGATATATATTTTTTGCCTATGTGCTTATAAAATAGACTCTTATGTAAGTGCTCCAGATTTGAAGTGCTCAGAGGGGTTGAGAGTCCATATTGTGCCAGTTTTGTGCACTGATAGAGAAGAAAAAAAAAAAGACGATGATGAGGAGGACTTGACTGAACCCACTCTAATTGATGGGTCCCTTGGCCTGAGGGATGAGTGTGTATGTACTTGTATGTTGTGTGTGTGTGTGTGCACAGACTAAATCACTGTAATGGAGCTCTTATGACAGAACAACTCAATGGGAGAGGACACTCACAGAAGATAGCCCCCCGTAAGAAAAATCATTTGAAGGCAAATCGCTTCTATGTGTGGTTTCTCATTGAAATGCATCATGTGCAACAAGGTATTTTGTTCATCTCTTAGCAAATGGCTTAACCCACTAGACATCACCAAAGGCTGGACTGCTTGACAGAAAAGACTTCATCACCATACTTTGGGGGAAAATCTGATTCGGAAGCCTACTAGTGTTCTCCTGCAGAGTTTAGTTAGTTTTCTGCTCAATAATATTTAAATTTCTAAATGTTTATGTTGGAAAATTTTATCTCACTTAAAAGACACAGTGCAGTGAAAATGTGCACATTCACACAAAGTTCAGTCCAGGTTCATGGATAACTGGACAGTGTTCTGAAAAATGTCAATAAAAGGTGTAAAATAATGTGTTTCTTTTTGTTTTATCACACATAAAAGACGATGTAAAGTCTGTTCTAATATAAGAACCATAAATGGATCATTAGGCATCCTTCTGAGTAATGCTGGCAGATAACACAGCTGTCGATAATTTATGGGTGTACTTCAAGGTAAGTAAACAGCCATGTGTAACATTTATGCATAATGATGTAGCTGTAGCTGTTGGGCAGCCGCAACGATGCCACACAGTCAAATTGCATAATGAGAGGTTGAGCATGTGTGAGTATTGATATGGAGAGTGATGCAGGGTGTTTCTACACAGATACAGGCTGTGGGAGGCTTGTGCATGTGCACTCAGTATCACAACACAACCTCACATGATATACGTCTCTCTTTGTGCGTACGCAGGTTTTAGTTGCAGGGTTGTGATGCTCTCCGTCTTCTTCCCCTTCTTGCTGAGCATGAAGGGGAAGTGTGTTTTCTTGCAACAAATTACCGCTGCAGCATCTTCTTAAAGCTTTGAAAGAGATGGAAACATGAAGTGCTCTAAATCCCAAGGTAGACAGCACTATGGTAACAGTGTAACAGTTTACTTTACATGTAATGATCTTAGAATATATGAGACTAACTATATCACAAAAAACCTTTACTTTGTAAACAGATACAGGCAGCACTGTATTTGATCTGTGAAGATGACAAACTTAAGGGTACTTGCCAGTAGTTCCACGAAGTGATTCACTTGAGTTGATTCATCACCTCACTTGATTCAACTGCTGCGTGATGATTGGTTCAGAAACCAAGTGGGGACCTGCTGAGCCTCATATTGACAATGCATCGGTTGCCATGGGATTAATGATATGCTGTAGTTCCTAGAAGAAAAAAGAAACTCTAATGCCATTGTTGCACGCTGTTCATTATAATTAGCTTTAGATTGCCTCTCTGTTCTCTAAGGGCATCGAGAACTTGAGTTTTTGAGCTGCTCTGGAATTTTTCTACATTGATGGATAGCTTTGCAAAACTGCTTTTCATCGATCCAACTCAATTCAAAGCAACAGTACAGAACTGTAAATACAATGTATGCTGATGCCCTGCAACACATTCATAATATACAGTAAGTTTAACGTCACAAATATCTGAACATTGACACGAGGTGAAACAAACAGTCACTATCTGTCAGACAAAGTAATTACACAGATTATTAAAAAGTAGAATCTCTCTGCCTGTCACAGACCTCTGAATGTCACATGTTGTGCTACATTGTCAGAGTAGCTGAGTGTGCAGTGCTGTAAAACATGGTGAAGAGAAAGCTATTGCATGTCCAAGCATATGTAAAACTGGTTAGGGGTAGGTAATCAGTGATACATAGAAGGCATTATGTTCAAATTTAAGAAACATCTATCCTAACCCTGAAGATGAGTAGAAGTAGGAACATATCAATAATGTGACTATTCTTTAGAGTTAACTAAAATGAAAAAACGTTTTTTTATTGACCAGGTTTGCAGTATTGTTTTCACAATATTGTATGTTCTCCCTCTTGAAGGGAGCAGTGATGTCCTAGGACCCAACCTGACTCAAACACTGTGCTTTCAGGATAAATTAAAACCGGTCATACATTCAGTTTGACAACAAAGAAACTAAAATAAAACAGGACTGTGGTTTAGGTTATTTTTTCTGATCCAAAATCAGTATCAAGTTATCAAAAGAAGAAATTGCTTGTAAAAGGATTTTTTTTTTTTTACATTTACAACTCACTAAAAGATGGATCCTCACAGACAATGAGCACTTCTTGTACACTACTAGTCAAAAGTTTGGCCTTGGAAAAAAAAGGAGATGCAGTAAAGGTAGCACAGCTGAAGAAGTCTATATTTTCTCTCTCCTATGAATAGTTCACAACAGAAGTGATTTATAAACTCTGACATATCATATACTAAAGTGAACACTCTGAGTGACGTCAGCGTTTAAAGTGAAGCGTAATGATCACATACTCACCAAGTTGTGTTTTTATTTTTTTGAACAAGATAATTGATAATGCCTGATCTAACTGACAAACTCGTATTCCAGAGTTGATTTAGATGTTCACGCATGCTGACTAAAGTCTGGGTTCTTTGATGAGGACGAGTTTGGACGCGGAGCTGTCCTCTTGCCTGCTCCTCCAACGTCTCCTCCGGACCGCTGCAGGTGCTGCTAATGCTAACGCTAGCTAGCTCGATCAACTGCTACCAGGAAGGACGTTTTATTTGCTGTGTCTGCTGAAGGTGTTCCTCCGAAAACGACTTAATTGCTTTGTGCTACTCTTTGCTTTCTTGAGATGGAGAACCCCCAGTTTATGTTAGCCCTTAGCCATCTTTAGCAAGATGTGTCCGGTAGTTGGCAGAGTTGCCGACCTGATGACGTCACAGACAAACTCGAAAACATAGCTGACCTCTTCCGATTTTAAATAATTTTCATGAATAGATACCACTAAAAGCTATGTTTTTATAGTATACGTACAAATAATCTGAAAACAATTTAAAACAAACATAATAAGAAAAAACCGAGCCACGTAGCTCACCAGGGCCCCCTGCTGGTGGGGCCCGAGGCTGCAGCCTATGTAGCCTGTGTGTCTAAGACGGCCCTGGGGATCAGATACAAAATGGAACAAGCCATAAATTGATCACAACGAGAGCATTTTGACATGCACATAGGTTAATATGTTTAATTAACCCATGCCTTATAATAATTGCACCTAACTGATAAAGAAATATTATTAACAAGAAACCAATTTCACAAAGTTTTGTCCAATGCCTCATAACATTTGCAGCCTTTGAACCCTTCTGCCTTATGTCAGCTAGGATTTGAAGGGGTAGCTTTTTATGGTGGCCCCATAAAACTGAGTAGCCTGTACTGGCAAACCAAAGGAAGACATTTATCTACCTGTCATCCAGCACTTTTCAAATAATTCCAACACACAGAAATAAGGTCCATCTCCCATCGCCTTAGCAGCTTTTTAAAAGAAGACTGATATCCTGCTTGGGCTGCGTTCACTCTAATCTACATGGATAATAGCACAACTTGAGGTCTAAATGCAGATACAGACGGCTTGCAGGGTGCCTATTGTTCTCATGCATAATGGCAGTGTGTATAAAAAATATTCTTGTCACAAGCACTCAGCATGTTTCACTCGGGGTAATGGCTGAGGGGGAAGCAAAAGTACATATGACAAAAGATGTTGTTTGTTGTTGTAAATTGTGCTAGTTACTATTCTGCAAAATACACGAGAAAATCTATGGTGTAATTTATTCTGGGACTAAAGCTCCATTAAATCATCTGTAACTCCTATATCGACGACTTGCAGAGAGTACAATAGAGAAACGTCTCTGGCATCTACTCCCCCTCTCCTGCACCACTCTACTTACAGTAGGTTATTATTTGTACCAACTAAGGCTGTGAGTGTTATTTCTTTACAGAGCAATCTGTTAAATACGTTTTCAATCAACTGTTTGCTTTATGAAATGTCTCTCACCAGATTAGAGAATCCAGGGTGTTATTATATCATTATTTTGTAATTTAAAAAACACAAAAAGCAACTAATTGTCACATCTCAACAACAAGAACTGAAGTAAAACATGTTTGCTTTTGGATTTACTAATAAACAGCAAACATCATCAGACAGATCTATCAGCTTTTCTGTGAACATCAACAACTGAATTTTAATGTGTTTCTCTGTTGGCTTAGCTGTGGGTTCTCTGTCTCTGCCACACTGCTGTTAGATCCCTGCCAAATCTGGACAAGGTCCAGGGCAAAACAAGCCCCGACTCAGGATCTGCCTGATTAATACTAGATCGCAGTGACCACTGAAATCGAAAGCTGAAACTTAATTGAATAAGTGAATAAAAGAATTTAGATTTAGATCCAAACTTAGAAGTCTGACATAGACACAGCTCTCTGACACTGGGCCCTCGCTGTGGGATGCTTTGTACACAGTCAATGCACCCAGTGCCAGAGGCAGCCAAACGTCTTTGAACCTCCACCGTGTTAACCTGTAGGTGCCGTTTTCTGTAAACAGTAGAATGATGTGCTTTACCAAAAATCTGTCCTCATCTGTCCAGAACATTTGAGCTTCTTTATGTTTCTGTGTCAGCAGTGGGGGCCTCGGGGGTCTCCTGCCAGAGCGCTTCATTTCATTTGGACATCAGTGGATAGTTGCACCCTGAGTCTGCAGAACAGCCTGAATTTAGACTCTTTATCTACCACTCCGACGATCCTGCGTTGCAGTGTTTTTCTCCATTTTTACTGGCTTCAGCTGTGACTGTCATGTTACCAACACTTGTTTCTTGCCACAGGTGAGTTTAATCATCAAGATTTGCCCATGATTTTGAAGAGGTGCCAATAATTTTGTCCGGCCCATCTCTGGAGTTATGTGAAATCAGTCAAATTGGGTTTTTTTCTCTGCTTTGTTGTGTTGATCCATCCAATGCACATAGAGGGAATAAACATGCCAAAACATTTGTAATTACAACAGTTGTCTGGAAGAAAAGGTGCAATTTCAGGAAAAGTCCAGGGGGGCTGATAATTTCAGCCATGACTGCATGTAATCAAGGCTATCTATTATTTTCTAATTAAGTATGTCAGTATTAAAATCCAAATACGGATCTGATTACACTGTACTCCTATAGATAGAGGTGAGAGCTAAATAAGTCTTCTCTACAGAAAAAACAGGCTGCAGGCACGAAGGTGAGGTGCTAATTGTGGTTTATTCTGCTTGTCCACAAAGGTTGTTTCTTTCTTTGAAACCTTAATGGCTCATGTAGTGTGTGCTGTAGTACAGGTAGCTGTATGATGATGCCATAAATTATTGTTCCCATGGGGAAATGAGTTACAGTGCTTACATAATGCAAGCACACAACTTTGGAGAACAAATGGCTTCAAAGTGTTTCTGCTTCACATAGAGAAGAAAACATTAGTAAAGCAAACAATTTGCTCACTGAATGGAATCTTTAAGTGGTCTCTTTTTCTCATGCTGAGTTTCCTTAGATTGTGAATATAAAAATTTGCCTGGATGCTGTGGCCTTGTCTTTAAGCCCAGAAGTACATGAATCAAGGAAAGCACGGGGAGGTGTCATAGTCCACTATTAATCAAACACCTTGTTTATGATACTATTTTCTGGCTCAATTTGTTTTCACACAGCAAGTCAGAAATTAATGACCCGGTCCTTTTTACTTTCTGGCACGTATCATCGAAAAGACGTGCGGCAATAAAAGAAAACTCTGCCAGAATATGAGAGGGTCCACATGAAAGATGCACGGGATAATGGCGCAGCTGTTTGCCTTTTCATTTTCTGTGCAGCATGTTCCTGCAGTGCTATGTCAGGTTTCTCCAGATTATGGCATTACCAGTAACAACTTTTGGATTTCACTTATACTTTTAGATGTGTGACCCTAACCTACACTGGTACAATAATTTATTTCAGATAAATCTCACACTAAATCTACCTTTATCTACCAAAAGATCATCATGAAATATTGGTTGTCCCTTTGGGTTTCTTCATTTTTATTGTAAAAAACTGTATCTAAAATAGATTTGTTCCAGTTACCATCCCTTTCTGCATCTTAAGTTTTTCTTAAAAGGCTGTAATGCAACGTAAAACCAGTTATTTACAAATAGATAAAACACACAAAAATACAGTTATTACAATTAAAATCTATGTAAAATATATCTAAGACAGTGGCAGAATCCAGCAGTTTAAATTAGCAACAGAGTTTTAAAATGAATGCATTTTGAATACATATATAAAATATAGATATAAATAACACACCCGGCTTTAAAAAAATAAATCAAGAAGCACCATGTCTCTGTTGCTGCTGAAGTGCATTAAATTATCCCTTCAGGGTGAAAAATAAAAACTTGGCTGGTGTCAGTCCTGAAAGCATAACAGCAGAACTATAGCAGAGTCTGCATGAGGTGAAAGAGTCAAACTAGAGTTCACAATCAAACTCGGAAGACTGCGCCATCATTTTTATCATTTACCGCATGCAATCATAGGTAAAAGTAACAAGAGACAACGAGAGTGCAACATGTCTGTGGTTCTGTGGGGAAGAAGGAGAAAGAGGCAGAGGTTCATGTAACCTGCTGTGTGAGACGGAGCGCTAAGCAATGGTTCCTGCAGAATTAGAGTTTTATTCCAATCAGCCTTTCTGCAAAGATACTTGAGTAAATCTATCTTGTGCTACTTTATATTTACTTTATTAGAATGTATGGGCACATATTGTACTCCAGTACATTGTATTTCAATATATTTATTTAACATCTTCACTTTGCAGATTAACGTTAGTATTGCACAACACTAGCAGTTACCGGGCAACATACATAACAATATAAAGTACAATATAACAACAATTTGGCAAAAAATAATAAGTCTAATCTAGAGGCTGAGTGTGAAGTGGTGTTCATGTGAGAACAGAAGTAAAGCCTCAATTTTTCCATTTATAAAGGAAATACATTTTTCACAAATTCAAAAAATAGGCTGTACACAGCGTTTCTGTTTCTGATTGTCCTCAATGATAGCAACCCAAAAGACAGAAAATGATTCTTTGCAGCGTAACAAACTTTGGATAAAAGCTTCTGCCAAGCAAAGTAAAGCTTTTGCACAAGTAAAAGACTAATGCATGACTACATGCAGACTTACCTGTCCAGGTAAACCGGGCACCTAACAGGAATGAACTGATAGCAAGCGAAGAAGATTCAAACTATTTGACTCACATTGAATGAGGAGTCCTTTATTTCCTCTGTGCAGTTTAAGTAGCTGATACCTAATGTTAATGTGAGTTATTTGTCGCTGCAGTGACTGAAGTTACTGTCCACGATTCACCGCTGCTAGATAAAGAAGCTAGTAAAACAAGGCAGCTTAGCAACACCTTTTCTAGAGGGCTTTCTCATTGACAATTACAAACAACAATAAGTATTTATACTTTGCTACAAACCAAAATATGTATAATAATGTCAATGTTGCCTTGTGTCGGAGTGCAGTACTGGCTTTGACCACACATGGTAAACAGGGGGCGCTGTTCCACCAGTTTGAACAAAAAAGAAAAAAGTAACTAAACTAACTAAAAAGGTTTCATGGTTATAGAGCCAAATAAATGTGTTTTTCTGCTTGTAGATTTTTCTGCATTCTTTCAAGGGAACACAGCCAAGGAGTCAGACCTTTAAAAAGGTCACATATCATCATATCTTTATGAAATAAATGGCAATGTATGACTAGAGTTTATAATTGGAACATCAACATGTATACATATTTATATAATCACCAGTCAGTAAGCCTTCACATAACACCTATGTAATTGGAATATACATTTATTTTGAAGCTATGGGAGGAAAAATGTATGTGAACAACACCTCAGGAAGTGGGATTAGACTTATTTACACCAACGTGTTCTGGCTGTATTTAGCATAAATAAAACAGAATGTGATACTTTGTTTAATTGATTCAGTTCATAACCAGTATGTTAGAAATATAGCAAATACAAAATGTTTGAGATGACAGACACTGAACAGACATTATGATCATGTGAAGCCTGACTCTAGCATCACTCACTAGAAAAATGTGTCTGCCAATTCTCTGTCATTTGAATAACCTCTGTAAAAAAGTATATTTTTCATGTTAGGAAGCCTGTTACTTAGTTGTGCCTTGAACTATATTTTCTTGGCTTGATGCCTGTTGATTTGGCAGAGGGAGATCATTCATTGTTGTTGCAGTGTAAATCCCAGATAATGGAAAATGAGTATTTACCGGTTTTGATGGTACAATATGCTTGACAAAGCCTGGATGGCAGGTGGCATGGGACTGTGAAGTGTGATTATTGAACATTTTATGAACTATGGATGCTGGTTACACCTCTCTTTAATGTATAAACAACATGTGTGTCCAGCAGCGAAAAGCCTTTCTAGTTCATAAAACCCTTTTTGAGACAACCTTTTTTCATTCCTACTGGTATTCTATGGCTTTTGTCCTTACATTCATGACATGTTCATACGAACAAATATTGTTTTGTGACTGCTTTTGGTGTTTTAAACATAGCGCCTGGTGGAAAAGTCTCTTGTGTGTTACATCTAGGCAGCAGAGTAAAAACCTTAGCTAACTATATGGCACGTAAGCATTTTATCCAAAGCTTTATTTATTAACAACTGAACACATGTCAACCGATTGCTTTCAGTTTTCACATTACTAAAAAACAGTTCTGTTACTCTGTTGGACTGAAATTCGCTAGAAGTTGATTTTTCTAATTCAGAAAAGTAAATATGAACAGTCCACCCCCCCACTCTACCTTTACCTGTGGTATGGATGACATTTCTGTCCCACATTATACTAACCTACCTCTTAATATTCACAATGAATCTTCACTTAAGCTGCTTGGAAATAGCTTAATTCAGTCTCTAACTGCTGTATAATTCTGAATCTCAAAATACAATTAACTCAGGGGCCAGCCCTATTATTTCTTGGCAGCCATAAAGTATTTCTCCGAAATTAGAAGATTGGCAGATATGAGAGGCCATATGGTGTGTATGAGGGGCAGTTTCTGTTACACACACCTTCGATTGTGACTGTGGGGGAAGAGGAATAGTTACATTTCTGTTGCAGCCTGTGTATAAGTATTTATCTTCACTGTATGGTTATGTGTTTGTCACTGATGATACAGGAGAATTATTTTAATGGTGTTATGCTACTAAGCATTTACAACGTTGGGAGTCAGAAAAGTCTGGTAGCTCAATGGGTTAGGCGTCAGACTGGAATGCAGAAGGTTGCGGGTTCGAACCCCGTCTGACTCCTAATCCATCCCCTACCAGGTGTGTCCCTGAGCCAGACACCCAGCGCTAGCTCCCTGTAAGTCGCTTTGGATAAAAGCGTCTGCCAAGCAAAGTAAAGTAGATATTCATCCATTAATCAAAGCCTAAAAGAGACTAAATCTATTTCTGTTACAGAATGATCTTCCTCTTTCAGGACAAGGCCCTCTTCTCCCGTGAACCTATCATAACTTAGCATTGTTTAGTATAGGGGTATATTTTAGAGTAGACTAGGCAGATTTCTTATCATGTATTTGTATAATTTGTGATTCAGTTAAGATAATAAGATGACAAGATAAGATAAATACTCTTTTTATCTGTAAAATATAATTCAAAGCAAGATAATCAATTATCCTGTGAAATAGAATTAAGTAATATATGCAACCAGTTCAGTAACACAGTCAGTCCAGGCAGCATGATATATTCAATAATATTAACACGCAATTCTACTAGTGAATATGTAAAAATATTTAATAAGACATATCACTTCAGTCTCACATAGAGTGTAAACCACACGATTCAATGAAAAAGGGAATGGATGCGCGGTCTGTATTATCTTTATGCACACGTGGCCACACACGTGCACATCTTTGTCTTTCCGCTGTTGCTAATCTGAAGCATTAAACTAAATCTTAACACTCAAACAGCCATTGGCGTTCTGAGGATTGGACAAATTGTCCTCACAATGCTGAAATGTCCTGCTTGCAAACAAAATATGTCCCTACAGTCATAGAAAGACACACACACAGTGCCGTGCAGAAACTGTTCTTATTAATTAAAACAGAGATAAGAGGTCTCTCTGCCCTTAATTAAAATATCGGGTTGTTGAATTTCTAACACTTGAGCGAGTTCTAACCCTCACGCATTTACTCAGCTCCCTGTTAACTTTTTTAATTAATAGCTTTAACCTTAACGTATAATGGAGGCGGTGGTCATTTGGTTATAAATTCAATCTTACAAAGTTGTGGAAGAGGCTGGAACTATATTAAAAGGTGTAACACAGGTTATGACGTTCTAGAAGAAAAAAAAGATTTGCTTCATGGAACTGAAATATCTTCACCTTAAACTTGTCAACTGAGAGCGTCCCAGTGAACGTCTAAACCAGTTCCTCATGAGCTACTCACAGTTTACGAAAAGCTTTTTACGGTTTTCATCAGCCTCTTCTTAGTGAAAGAGAAAACGTGACTGTCTATTCATTTCCTCTGGCAGGTAGTCACCGTTTTGCTCAGCTGCACCGGGTTGAAAAGGTACCAGGTCTCTGATGCACATGGGTCAGTAAATTTCCACCTCTCTGTAGACAGGGCCTGGAGCAAGTGGGACCAAATCCAGCACACTAAGTATCAGCTTTTATCGAAAAACTGCGGAAATTGTGAAGTTTGTCTGTTAGTTGTTTTTATTAGCAGCAGATAAATCTTCATTTTCAGGATGAGGAACTTAATCTTGTGATTCGAGCTGTACACTAAGGCACCAGTTGAGCCTGAATGGACAGAGCTTGTCTACTCAGAGCACCTGTTTGTTAAAAGCAGTCATATAAGACTTTAGCACCCATGAAGGAAAAAACAACTGCACACCTGTTTTACATGTTAGCACACATGTGGCTTGCAGATTAAACCCCATAAGCCTCACATTGTCCCTACCCCCCCGTTCAACCTGAGCTATTTCTTATTCTGTTCAGTCCAGTTCTCCTTTTTCCATTTTTCATTTTCTGTTTACCAGAGAAACACCTTAATGAATTTAATTATGCGTACGGCTGCCACAGTCCGTATTAAGATTGTTCATGATACCAGAACATTATTAGGTCCTATTTCAGACCAGAATTCGAAATTATTCCAATGTTTAGATATGTGAGTCCAATTTTCTTCCAGGTATGTTGTGATTAATTCCCAGAATGTTCTAGTCTGCTTCAACCCTGCAGATGTGTTTAGCCTATTGCCACCGGTGAGGAGCGTTTCCAGCAGAGCCAGAGGAGGTAACAGTCAAATCGGCTCGTAGCAGGAAATGGTAATGTGGCATTTACCCATACGATGCTTTTTTTTCCTCTAAAATCCGCCGCCACCTCTTTATGAAAATGACTTGTAAAAGCCCACTTCAAAGTCAAATAAAAAAATTACTGAAATAAATCCATATATAACTGAATGAAGGCCTTTGTGCAGTGAACGCCGTTGCATCAAGTGTGTGTTCGTGGGTGGGGGTGGGGGTGGTGGCATTCTCTGTCACTGGCAAACGCACACACACACACACACACACTGCAGCACACACAGAGCTGTATTAGACTCAATGGTGAAACTAATCCTGTTACAGTGTCTGGAAACGTGTCTGCTCTCACACTCAGCAACCTTGATTTTGATGAAACTCAGTTGCTCCGGGTACAAAACTGTGTTTTTTTTTTTGCTTTCTCTGTTTTTTTGTTTCTCTTTGTCCTTATTTTATCTAAAAGTGGCATGTGGTTCACCTCATTGGGCTTTCTTATCAACACCCGTCCAGAGCCCCACCCCCTCAAGCTCTGCGTGGCCTTTGGACTGAGGGGGGACTCGTGGTCGGCGGTTTGTCCCAGTTCTTACCTCAAACCTTCTCCTCATTCCGTTATCTCTCCCAGTGGCACAGAAGGGCAACATAAACAAGCACAAGAGAGGTTATGATGGAATAACTCCTCCCAGAAAAACAGATAAAACACACAAAGTTGAGGACAATCCATGTGCCTCTGTGAAGACACAGTGGTGATTATTAGTACCCTTTATTATATCACATATCTTTTTTTTAATAAATGAATAAATAAAATAAGTTTAGGGGAAAAGTAAATACAAGTGAAAGGTGAGTCGGGGTTTAGAGCAACGACATAGAGCAACAGCATGATTGTGTTTGTGTGTGTGAGGTCATTAGTGTATTCAGCAACGCGTATGTACAGCTGAGATACAGTTACAAGTACATGCATCACTGTAGTAGTGTCTGTTCATGTTGCAGCATGAACAAACTGCCAGTCAGCTCTGTCACCACTGGGACAAACCTCTTGTTCCTCCATTTTTCTCCTGTTTAGACTAGACTGGCTGGTGATATTTGTATAGTTTGCCCGACTGTGATGATTAAATTATGATGACATTAAGATATGACGAGAGCAATTGTATATGAACATATGCTTTAATACATCTCTATTCATTGTCATTAAGGCCAACACTTCATTTCTGTTCTACATTCTCTGACATGACGTATTGGGAAAAACTGTTTAACAGCTGCACAATCAAAACCAACAGTGCAATCAATTGGTTTGTGCTGCATATGCACAAGGGATCGTACAAGATGTGAGAGCTCCTGCTCCTGCTCCTGCTCCTGCTCCTGCTCCTGCTTGTCCTCTGGCTGTACGTTATGACCTTTTTGTGACACCTTTGTTGGAAACTGAAACATCAAATGGACGTTGACCAGGGGTATTTTTAAGCACCTCGTCACACCAATGTCAAGGATGCTTTAATGAGAGAATACTCCTTGTACCTGCCAACAGGCTTCACTTCCAGCTGTCCCGTAATCCCACAATGGTAGAGTCAAGGAGGTCATCTTTACCAGACAGGATCACAGAATATTTAATCTAAAACTGCAAATAAAAATGAACTTAAATCCTATAGACTCACTGAAGATATCTGAGAGGATGAGCATGACTGGAAAATTATCCCAGTGCACTGCAGGAAATGAAAAAAAAAACCAATAGTCTCCAGCCTAAATCTGTAGAAAAGGTTGGTACCACACAGTCAGTACTTAAGAGAAAATGTCAAACCCACAGAGACGCAGCAGCAGTATGGAAGCAAGTCATCGTGATGTCAATTATTCTGTACACCAACAGAAACCTCCAGCAGATCCAGGCTCAGGATCTGCCCCAGCATAGACAAACTTTACGTGCCTAGAGCCTTCCAAGAAAACTCTTGGCATCGTTTGTAAGGGCTGCAGTTCAACAAGTGCTGATGCACAACGAGTATGTAACTCATGCTCAGTTCATGGGTTTGTGTGAGCTGATAGCCCCGAATACAGCTATTAAGCAACCAAACGTAGCCGCACAGTGTTCAAGTGAGTTTTTCACGCTCACTTTCCCGGGCTGCAAGGCTCTCGTTAATATGGCTGTTGGTTAAACTGGCAGCAAGGCAGAAGAAGTCATGTGTTAGTTCCAGAGTGCAGGCAGACAATCATTTCCTGGAGGAAGTAATACCAGTTCAAACTAAAAAAATACCAGTAGTCATGGGCGTTGTTAGGTCTTTTTTGGGTGGGCTTCAGCCCCCCCAAAATGATCCTAAGCCCCCCTAAAAACATAGTAATAGTCATGCTATTGTAGCCCAGGTTATTTTTTGGAGCTAACTGAATATTTCGCTAGAGGTGCTGAATTCTGAGCCCCCCTGAACGCCTCACTCGCATCGTACTGCCGCAAACTCCTGCACATGTAGGCAGATATTAGGAGGACACTAATAAGATTTTTAGTAATAAGAATGTATGTTAACTCGGTTGAATCACCAGGAAAAGGTTTTAACAACGCCATCGACGTCGAGAAAACTTTAACTCGGTTGTGATGTGGAAACTCTCTGGTGAACATTTAGCATCAGATGTGTCAGGAAGTCTCAGTGATTCATTCCAGGTTGCTAAATCCATGCTGTTAATGTTTTGTGCTACATCCAAAGGTATTAAAAAACATTTGAATTAGGCTAATTTATGGACACGTTTCAGTGTCAACAGGTGGAATTGCTAAGTTTAAAAATGGTGACCATGTCAAAATGTTGCTGTATGCAGTAAAAATAATTAGTCTTAATGTCACTGCACACGTGTGTGTAGTTTCCTTGGAGGAGACCTCATCAGTGGCATCACAGGACTCTCTCATCTACCTGGGCTGTCATCACTGCTCAGGGATGTTCTCCACACATCTGGATGTTGGTTCTGCGTGTCATGCTCTTCTAAGAGTGTAGTAGGAATTAAGTATAGAGACACTAACCTAAAAATGGCACTGAAATAGGGTCTGGACTCCAATTATACTCATTTTAGTGTGGTCCAATGTGTTTACTCCATCCTCTTTAAGACGCACCACACGCAACATGTTTTAATGCTGCTGTATAGTTGGCAGGTTATTAAGGGGGTGACGAGCCAGGGAAAAGTGTAGTAAATTCAGATTAACAGTGAATCCTATATTTCTCTTTCACATGCTTTGTGCCAGAATCAGTGCTGACGAAGAGCTCCCTCTACTCAAACACTCAAGATATCAGTACAGTGCCCTCGACCCGTGTAGAATGCCTGTTTCTAAAGGATACCAGAGTGAAATCAAGTAAAGCAGACGCGGGGGCTGTTTGATTCACCCTGCAACCCTCACCCATCCCACTCTCCCACATTATCAGGAAAAAGCCACATGGGTGAAAACAAAAACTCGGCTCGCTGAAATATCACACAGCTGAAAAGGTTCAAGAATCAGTGTGAAAAACCATTTCTCTCCGCAGAAAGATTAGAAAGAGACAAAAGCGTTGGCTGTGACACTGAAGCAATGCTTTTTTCCCCCTTTCAGCATCATTGTGTGGAGGTCCTTGACAGCGCTGCTCGAGCGGTTCACCACCCAGACTGAGGAGCGGAGAGTGGAAAGACGAAACTTCAAGCAGTGCTGATGACTTAACGTTAGATTAAATCTGTTGGACTGAGTGATGTGACGGCGTGTTTTAAAAAGGCTAAGATAACATGCGTAGGACCCCCAGGATGACAGAGACAGAAAACACCGGGGTCATAGTTGGTGGTGGCTTTTTCTCTGTCTGTTCGCACCTGTGAACATCCTCACGACGGCTGATTTGGAGGGTGGTGTAATTTTACATCATCCATATGTAAGTCTGTTTTTATACATATTACTTACACGTGGATTTTAATTAGCCACAGATAATGTCACGTACTGCTAGCAAGGCTTGTCAGATCAACCACGACAGCTAAAATTGGTGTATTGACCTTTATTCAGCCTTATTGATTGTGCATATGTTATAACAGGACATCTCAAACGTGGCTGTGCTCTACAGATAAACGGGACAAATCAGGCACTGGCTGGCGTTTAACCATTCATTTATTATATAATAATCCTTATTATGAAGCAGTTACTACATCTAGTGTTTATACAGCGCCACTCGTGACAGCGTCAGTTAGTTGTAAAGGTTCTAGTAAAGTTTTTCATTAACATGTGGTCATCAGAATGACCTGACACCCCACCCCCCACACGAATAACAGCGCTTTTCTGTTTTCTTTATCTCACTCAGAGAGCTGCTGACAGTCTCTTTGTTCAAAGACTCACTTCACACCCGCTTTTCCTCTCCGTACCGGTGCAGGTGCGTTCCAGTCTGCTGTCAGATGTTTTGCATGTGTTTGCTTCACGTGAATCGCCGTGTGGGTGAGTGGCGGTGGCAATGAATTCGGATGAATGTGGAGGGGGATGGCAAATGACAACCGGAGTGGCCCTTCAGCAAGATGAGTCAGAGAACCCGCCAGGCTCTTCCCAAATGATGACATTTAAGTTTGTCTGGTGCTTTTTCTCTCACTGTGGCAGGTGCAGAGGTGACAATCGATAGCTCTGTCTTGTTCTGACTCTCTCCTCATCATCTTTTCCCTCCCTTCTCGTGCATCTGAGCATTTTCTTTCCAATTCCTCCTGCTCTGTTGAACTCCCCTTTTTCTTATTCTTATCTGTCACGATTCGCCCCGGTCTGCCCCGCCTCCCGGTGTTTTGTTTAGTTCGTTCGGTCTCTGTCTGTCACACCCCGGTCTGTCACTCACCTGTTTCCAATTACTCACCTCGCTCCCGACATCTCCCGCACCTGTTTCCACT
>JAUMTR010000027.1:18835073-18853485 GCA_032270685.1 Microctenopoma stevenorrisi | reverse complement strand
GTGTGTTTTCATTAAAACCCTTAAATTTGATTTCGTGTCTGAGTGCTCATGGGTCCTTAATACAAATCCTGACACTTATCTAGCGAGTCTCCTACTCTCTCCTTCTGTCTCCTTCCACCACACTATCCTCTCATTCTATCATCCTTGACTCTCAGCGGCACATATCTGTGGATAACTAATGATAATAGACTTTGCTCCCTGATGTGGGAATTCTGCAATCAGGCACTCGGCATGACACATTGATGTCCTCAATTTTCTTGAATGCCCCTCAAGATCATCAACAGCAAAGAGACAGAGCACACAAATAAACACTGCTGAAAGAGAGACTGAGTAATTCTGCCAGTGACAGAGAGCTATGTTGACGTCCTGGTGATTCATTCGGCTTCGGCACGTACTCCATGGAATCCACCTTACGGCCTTTCCTGTGCAGATTGCTCTCTTCTGTCTTTGCTGATTTTGCTAAGAAGAAAAAAAGAAATTAAGAAATATGTTCAAGGCATTGCAGTGTGATTCTCTCCCGGAAGCAGCTTTTATTAATGTGTCTAGTGCAGATGATGTGCAGACAATTTGTAGTGACTCATGCACTGCTGCAGTGTAAATTTAACAAGCACTGATATTTTAGAAGTAGTACTCGTCCGTGTCACATGCATACAAGCGTTCAGTCATCTCGACAGGCTCATTATGCACTTTACAAATAACAAAATAAACAAATAATCCTCACCTCATCTCTCATCTACATGTTTAACAAATGGGTTTAAATTATTTTCGATGAGAGGTTTTCACAACGTCTCTTGATTTTGAAATGCAAATATATTCCACAGACACTCGTACACGTTTCAGTCACACAGTATAAAAACTCTGTGGTCTTAATGTTGTGCTGGGCAGCAGTTAGTGTGGGAAAGACTGATCATCAAAACATAACAATAATCCAGTCTGGACGACACAAAAGCATGAAAGTTAGCTTTGTCGTACAGGTAAAAGAAGTGAGAGTTACTAACTAATTCATTTATTAAAGTGCTGACTGGGTAATGTGGCATTTTCTACAAGTTAAGATTTATTTTTTAAGAATAATTATTAAATATTTATTGCTATCATATGTAGGCGGACAACTAATTAAAAGTCTCCAATCAACCCAACTGCATGTCTTTGCACTGTGGGAGGAAGCCTGAGAGGAAGAACATGCACGCTCCACACAGGAGGGCATCGAGCCAGTTGGTAGATCAGAGCCTAAGTCCTTCTAGCTGTGAGGCGAGTGTTAACCACTACACCACCATGCTGTCTCCACCCAAATACATCAAATCACAATACCACGGCAACTACGCTAGAGACTGATCCAAGTACACTCTTAGCTGTGATTGCCCCAATGCTCAGACCAATCCACCCCAGTGTGACATATGTGGCACTAAAGCAGTGAATGAAGAAAATACATTTTTACAGCATTCATCGAAACATTGAATTCTCTCTGTCTCCAGCGCAGTGTGCTCCAAGGACAGATTCAATGGAAAAGATCAGTGAGGCAATAGGTCTGAACTGTGCCCGGGTGCATGGAGATACTAATACTTGGCTGCCAGCCTTTCCCCCAGATTAGGTACGTTGGGTACAGTTTGGTCCATTACTGCCTCCCACTGGTGTGGTAGTGTCTTCGCTTCCTTTGTTTTACATGAGATCAACTCAAAGGAGCAAAGGATGTGGTTTCTTCACGCTGGAATTAACTTTAACCGCGGAAACTGTTTTTAATTTATCAGGACAGCTGATAGTGTTGTCCTAATGCAACAAAATAAGGGTCCCATACAAAAATAAAAGCCTCAAAGCTTTCACAGAGCAACATGTCTAAAGAAAAGGGAAAGTCTGTCATGTACTAAAGCGTTAGCATTGTCAAGGTATTTTTAATAATGCACACCACCAGAGCAGTGGCTACATCTAAATGTCTGACTTGTAACATTTTTACAAGCCAGAAAAAGAAAAATCCACAAAAACTCTAAAGCTTTTACCTCAAACGACATAAAAAGCAACTTTAAACTTTACTTTAATCGGGAGTAACTTAAATAGGCAGATGGCCGCCTGGTTCTGCTGGAGGTTTCTTCCTCTTAAAGGGAGTTCTTCCTCTCAGCGCTGGCTCAGGTGGGACTGTTGGGTTTTCTGTACATATTTATATAATGTGTAGGATCTGTGAAGTACCTTGAGATGACTTATGTTGTGAATTAGCGCTATATAAATAAAGCTGAATTGAATTTAAATTAAACCTGAACACGTGCACACAGCTCTTAGTTTCTGTTCTACTCGCGTGCACGTCCACACCTGGCCTGAAGAAGCCAGGTATTAATCCAGCCCTCTATCTGTTCTCCTCCCCGAGCTTGTCTCAGGCGTTTTTATCGCAGGAAAGACGAGCGCTGGGCCTGTGCCCACACCGCGGAAGAGCTGCTGTTTCTCCAGCCGAAGAAAAGAAGCTGGAGAACTGGGCATGACAACAATCCAGCTCTCCATGCTGCTCCACTCCAGTCACCATAGAGCAAAGCCAGCTTCAAAGCAAGTCCTGCTTTAATCTTCTGGACAGGTCTCGTAAGGATGCTGTCTGCCTGACTGAGCCGACAGTGTCATCCAACCTGATTTTTTGTCCCGGCGGTCGGAGAGGAAATGTGAGAGCTGTGGCTGGATGCGTCTCCCTTCTCTCCTCTCTTTCTTTGTCATGCATTTTCATGTTTTTCCTTTTTTTTTCCTTTTCATTTTCTCGTTTATCACTCTCCGTCGCACGCACACTCATGCACATTACTGGCAGCAGATAACATTGTACCCGCGATCGCCCGTGGGAGGAAATAGGAATATGTTTGTGTGACACCAAAGTGGAGAAATGGCAGCTAATCACAGGCATCTGCTCCTTCACGGTGCCAGAATCATCTCAAAACTAGACGAGCCAAACTGTTGGATGATTTCACCCCCAGAAAATAGAACCAACACATGGTCATTTTTGGCTTTTTCATTACTAACATTTCTTTCTCGTTCTTCCCATGCCAGTGATCAGATCTATACACAGAACTAAAAGCCTCAGGCAGGATGCTATTTCTATCTGTGACACGGAAACATCGACAACTTATGTTTTCTAAATGCTGCTGTCACCGCGGTGTTTGTGACTCAGGTACATTCTGTGAAAGATGCATTCCTCTCTCTCAAATAAGCAAGAATTTGTTTTTGATTAGTGGGCTGAATTGGAAACAACCGTTTCCATAAACACTGAATAATTGAAGTTGTTTATCAAACAAAAATGCTACGTCAACAAGTGCAAGAACTAGAAATTACTCTTTTATAGATGTAATTATATACAGAATATTTGTGCTTGAGGCTTAAATTGGTAAATTTGAATTGTTTTTATAATATTTTATACATTTCTGAATATTCTTAGACATTAACAGACTAATTGTGAATGAAAATTTGCAGCTGTATGTTTATGTTCAGTGCATTTGTGGACTGACCGTCTTCCAAATTAGATTTTCCAAATAAAACATGAATATAGGTGATCTGACCTTCACCAGCACACGAACACGGTATTATGTGAGAAGCCCATCACAACCCAAAACAACATCATAAATCTAATTACGGGACTGATACTGTTGCCGTTTCACCACAATCTGTGTGATTGTATTTTTCAAATACATCTAAACAAGCAGCTAAATATGAGTGAAAAAACCCCACCTCTATCCAATGTCACTGGCAGAGGTGAAACATGGCTTCAAGCTGGACTCATCAGCGCATAGTGTATGCAGGGTGCAGGGAGGCTGTCTCTACAACCAAACAGTGTTTGAAGTGTGCTTTGGGGCTTCTGCCAGGCTTAGGATGTGACTGGGAAAAACAGCTGTCCTGTGGGTGGAAGCTCCAGAGGGACACAACAGTCCTACAGAACAACTGATTGTTGCCATAATCTGCAGGGGCAGGTGCAGGCTGGGTGCCAAACAGTGTTACAGGGTGCCGGTGAAAGGAGGAAGAACGCCAAAGTTAAAGGTGGCTTTGAGCTTTGAATGTAAATGCGTTCTGTTTAATGACCTAACAATTCATCAAGTCCTGCTGCAGCATCACGTCGTGGAGCACAGATGGTGGTGAACCGGGAACAGTGACTTCCCTGCAGTTTTATGTTTTAATCTGGTTGGAAACCAATTATGCCTGACAGACTTAATATTACCAGATTGAGTCGGGACGAAGCACAATAGTAGCTGCTCCCTGTGCATTTCGACGTGTCGTATTTATCATCACATCCAAACCGTTACCCGCTTCACAGTTAACAGAGCTCGGGACATTAGATGGTCAAAATGATGTTTTAATGCTGAGTAGCACAACAATATTTAGTCTAAGGTTCAATTTTTATGTCTCAGATAATAATCAAACGTGTTTATAAAGCTCCAGTCAGCACATTAATCATCACTGTAAATATGCAGCCATCCTCTAATAATCTCATTTCTGACTGTTGTTCCTGAGCCAGATGTTAAATCATCAGTGCAGTGTGAAGCAACAGGGAGGAGCACACAAACAAACAAACACACACGAAGCAGTCGGGCAGGCAGGCAGGCGTCAGACAGAAACAGGTGGACGGCAAGAACAAAGCCGCTCACACGGCGAGGGACGCAAAACAATCTGACACGGAGCCGGTTACCCACGAGTTCAACCACTCGCCGGGACAATTAGGAGAGCGGGAGCAGGTGTGTGAGGGAGATCAGACAGAGAGTCGTGTAGCGGCAGGATGGAGAGCAACGAGGTGCAGAACATAGTGAAGAAATGCAGGAGCCCAGGGAGGAGTGATTGGAGCACACACACACACACACACACACATCTATATATATATATATGTAGTTTGGACAGGTCTGCACCTTCGTCTTCACCGCAGCTGTGGAGAGAACGTAGAATGTCCTGTGCCGTGTGTAGAGAAGAACTTGATGCTTGAGGTGAGGAGGCAGTAGGCAGAGGATGACACATTTGGCTACCAGCGTGTTCCAGATCGCTCTGTCTCACTGTTAACCACTGGGTTACGGGTTATGAGTCGGTATAGACATGAACATCATCGTCAACAACTCTCAGTATAAAGCGGAGAGTCAGCACTGTAACCTGCAGTTCAGTTTCATCTGTCTATGAAGCCAAACCACAAGCTGCACGCCGACTGAAAGCGTCTCCATCAGAAGAAATAGAAGCTGTAATAAACCTCATATGTTTAAACCGACAGGAATCCTGCACGGAGGGCTTTATCTCAAACAGCGGTGCAGAATGGTTCCATCCTTTCATTTAGAAAGCATCAGACACTTACTCCGTGAATTACCTTAAAGGCTTTCAGGCAACCTATTACATTAAAAACTCATATGTCACTGTTTGTTTGGCCGTTCGAACCTGCGAAAACATGGGATTTTCCAGCGTCCAGCTGGTTTAAGGCAGGAGCTTATACTAATTGAGGAGATTGTTTATGCACAGCTGCAGGCGAAGTAATGTGTGTGTGTGTGTGCAGTGAGTGTTGTGACTATGACAGTTTAATGACAGTAAAATGCTTGTCCCATTGTTAACTGTTGGTACCTGGCCTGTGCAGCCACGGGGACACGTTAGCTCACCTGGAGCACTTACGTCGTTGGATTTTACATTTGCCGCTTTTACATTTGTATGTGCAAATTTAAGTGGAAACTTGAGTGAAATACTAATGAAGAACACGAGTGACTCCTTTAAAGGACAAATCCAACTGTCAGTGATCTATAATTTAAATGACTGAAGAAGGTGGTTATGATCTTCCTGCCCCTTCACCTCCTCAGTCTCCTTCAGACAGTGCAGAAGATCATTAATACGAGTTCGTGCGCTTTTGACTGAGCTGCAAATAGGCCCTAACTGCCTCCCTGCAGTTCCTGCCACAGATGATTATCATTGCAACGATTAATGCGCTGAGTAATGCGTCCCTCGGGGGCCACTGCTGCCCATGTCCTCCATCACTGCCACGGTCCCTCTTGTTAGCCCAGACCTGCCCCGTGAACGGAGGAAAGAGGAAGTGCCGCTGGTGTTCTCCTTGCCAAGACGGTGTTGACCCTATGAGGGTGTTAACAGTCTGTGTGGATTTGTTTTGACCAGTTTCACGTTAAGTTTCGGTTTTGGCTTGATTTGCTTTGTGTTGCTCATACTGTTCGTTTACACAGTTCAGTATCAGCTCACATAGTTTCCCTATCTTCTCAAACAGTCACATTAACGGGATACTTGAGATGTTTTCCATCACTCAGCAGTGCACTTAATCATTTCTCCCTCCAAATCTGTGAGTGTGGTTTTTGGAGTGTGAAATCGCTCAGATGAATTGACTCTCATTTTTTACTTCTGCAACGTAATCGCTGGATAATGGGCTGAGAGCTGAAGGCGTGGATGCTAATTTCACATCAATTAATGCTATTCAGGGAGAACCCAATAATTGATTGCTGCAATCCAACCATACTGCTTTCATCTTCTGAACAATTAGGGGCTTGTGATAGGAAATCTAATCCTAAAAAAAGAAATTCCTGCATGTATCACTGGGAAATTAACTCCTGTATGTATTTATTTACCACTTTGTTTCTGCCCTTTGAAAACGGGGCATGACAGCACAGTGATGATCAATGGGGAAAATAGATGGACTTTTACTTGGGACCATATGGAGTCCATCATAATTTAATTATTTCTGGGTGACTTTATTCACATTTTAAAAACTCAAATTGTCCCCATTACATTAACTTTGATCCGTTTATTAAAAGGTTTGGGCACCTCTGCTCTTAACAGTCGTTATGTTCATTATATAATAAACCAAAATGTTGAATCTCATAAAACAAAAAAATAGAAACAGTGGATTTGTTTGCATCTTCAAACTTGTTTTTAATTTCAGGTTTGAGATGATGAATTGCAACAGATAATTGAAGGGTTTAAATTTGTTATATCGATTCAAAACAGGGGCCCCCAAAATAATCTTGCACAGGGCCCCCACAGACCCAGAAACGGCCCTGCGGATAAGATAGTTAGAAAGGTCATATTAAAGCTGTAGTCTTGCCCCTCCAGCTGCCCCAGCAACTATTATATCCCTAAAATCTTTGTTTCTCACCACTGTAATTACTGTTCAAATGTTACAAGGCCTCCATGAATGAATGACACACACCTGTGTGTCCCACCAGTAAAACTGCTCGTGTGGCTCCCATCATTTCTCCCTTTGCCTTTAAAACTAACCTTGTGTGTGAATCTGTATGCAGCTTGTGAACTCCATGCAGCCTCCAGTGAAAAAAAGAACAGGTTAAATTGTGGTGCATTTCTTCAACGGTCACAATAAAATGTTCTTGTACGGCACTCAGGTGAGCTTCACTGAATAGAGCATGGCTTCTTTCTGTGCATTCATGAGTCTATGCAGTAAAAATCCACACAGCCAACGGTATGATTCCTGATCACACGGTTGTCATTTTAACCCCCTCACTGCGGCGCCTACGTTCCCCACTATCATCTGACTTTCAGTTTGCATCATTGATGCGATGCTTTGATGCAGTTTTCCCCCGTGTTTCCCATGACTGGGATTTACTTGAATAAAAGGTCAGCGTAAGAAGCTTTAGCCTTGTTTTTCTCGAGCCCATTGTTGATTTACAAATCCCACGAGCCTGCTCCTCCACCCCGTCGCAGATCAATGCCTTAAATGCAGCGCTTGCTCTTCACAAATTAACCTCATAATAAATGCGCATGCTGTGGAAAGTGCTGGTTGGTTGCTTTACTGCAAGCGTTGAATCAGGACAAATCAAACCTGAAGACGCGGCTGTGTGGGATATAGTACAGGCACACGATGGCAGGTACAACTGTTGAGGAATTCTTGTTCAGCAGACTGTTTGAAAGTCATCGCTAGAGACCCTGAAGGACAGATGTAACACCTAGGAAGAAGAATGGGCATCTCTGGTGCATTCACTAACTGGGTGATGAATGAATTACAGCTCCTAAATTTAGCCAGGCAGTCTACCTTGAAATCGGCCCAGACTTCCCTCCTAGACGCGCAGACCGGCTGGATATTACGTTAGAAGCCACAACCTCTATTTCTGCATTAAGAAAAACGAAAGATTGATGTCCGACCAGACATGTCATGGTTGCCAGAATAATATGTTGGCGTGTTGCTCAGACATTTATCTGACTTGTCAGAGTGTCCTGGCAGCATAATTTCCTTTTTCAGGGAGATCAGGCATCAGATGCCAATAATGTGTGCAAATAGAGTTTCTCACTGAAAACATTTCTCACTGCTTCCTCTGGAAATAATTATGGAAATGACCACATTCGCAATTTGGTGAGGTCATCAGGTTCAGAGTACAAATACACAAACTAAGATGTACTCTGGCAAATATAGAAATGCCACACTGAAGAAGTACATTAACAGTGAAGACAACTTCTCTCTGTCCCCGTCTCCTTCTGTGTACCAGCATTAGTTGTTTAATGTGTGGAATCCTTTCAGATTCAACAAAGCAGATTTGTGGTAACCTCTGCAGCATCAATTTTACATGCAGGAGGGACGTCTGCTGCGCCTGTCCGCAGTGATTGGTTTAGTAAAGCAACGTCCTGTTGCTCTGTTTGATTGTTTTTTAACAAAAGGAAAGTGCTAAATTGGGAAATGTGTAAAGCAATGTTCATGTTATGTGTAAATGTAGTGGAGTAGAAAGTTTTTGCTCTTAGATGTGGAATAAAAGTGAACGTAAATCAACACACAGTAAAAAATGTACTTAATTACCGTTGTTCACATTAAATTGAGATTATTATGAATGATGTATTAATTTCAAATCTTGATGACTTCACTTTGCAACCCAGTGCTGATAAGATGCTGATGAGTGCGAGCTGAGCTTGCAGGACCTGCCTGTGATGCTAATTAACACTCTTATGTGGTGTCAGAACGTTTGAATGCTCGCACAGTCAAAGGCTGCAAATCACCCCTTCCCCCTGAAAATGCTTCTTTTATTTCCTTACATGAACAGTTAGTAAACCTGTTTCGTTCCTTACATTCATGTTCATGTTCACTGTCTCAACCAGCTCAGGGAGTCGGGGTGAGGTTTCCATCACTGATTACTTTCCTGGAAGAAAATTACCCGCTGAAGTGGCCTCCTTGATGAATGATTGAACCTGTTCCTAGGATCCCTCATCTCGCTCAAATCCGTCCCATTCTACTGTAAATCCCCTGGGGAAACAGTCTGGATAATTGGCAGTACAGAAGCGGGCTGATAGGTCATCCTTTGAAGCAAGGCACAATTTAATTACTGTGCAAAAACCGCTGTGGCGAGAACCTGATTAAGATGGTCCACGGTTCTCATGTTGACGAGGGGACACGGAACCAAATGCAATTTTCGGTGCTGATTGGCAGTTAGCAATGAGGCGTGTGTAACAAAAACTGGAGGCAATTGTGGACATGGATGAAAATAAATCAATTTCACGTAGATGGACTGCCGCACTCAACATGCCAGAATGGAGAAATTACCCCAGAATGATGTTAAACTTTTACTCGCTGTTATCTTTGTTAGCAGAGGGTGACGCTGATGGAAGCCCCCGGAGTCACGAAGCTAAATAGCCAACACGTTTCCTTCCTGCTAATTTAAATGAAAACAGACTAGCTTGAAATATAACTCGGGTGTGTGTAATACAGTCTCATATCTCTGTGTGGAATCTGATTTGCATAGTGCTTCAGGGTTTTTCCACTTATACACACTTAACACGCTGCGCTTACCCAGAATAAGTAGTAAACAATGAATAATACAGACGTGACACTACTGTTGTTGTGTTCCCACTCGAGCCAAATCATAAATGCCAAGTGTCTGGTGTCACGTTTCACTCAGTTGTGTTTTTTTATGCTCAACCAAGAGCGCTGTGGGGTCCTCAGGGTGGTGATTGGCGGTCACCCGTGGGTTGTCCTCCCCTCTGGCTTTCACGTGTCTTTGACAAAGGCCACTCGTTTGAGGACAGAATCCTAGACCTGATTGGTTTAAACGAGGTGTAAAGAAGCAGCTTACTGCAAGATTGAACGACCCTCGTTAAACAGGGGGGGCAGCCTCAGGCATAATCTATCCCCCACGTACAATATATGGAACAGAATATGGAACCATCTTCAGTCATTCAGTTTAATCTGTGGCTGAAGAGTCAGGTCAGTTTTATCTGTTCTCATCCTTTAGCATCCTCCTGAGCTGCCAATCAGGCAAACGCAACAGGTTTTAACAAGTTACAGTGATTTGTACAAACTACCTTTATTCCTCCACTGCAACCAGAAATCCAGACACAGACCACATAACCCCGCTCACCTGTCCAGAGAAGTGGCGCATTTAAATTTCATTTCTATGAAAATCTAATGAATGAGAGTTTTTCTTTTTTGCGACGAGCCTCTTTTCTCTCCCATCCAACTTTACACAATAACAGAGACGCAAAGCTCCATCCCTAATGCTCAGATAACCGAAGACGAACCGCTAAGGGCTGTTAAAGGCACTAAACCTGGCAAACGTGGAATTTCAAGGCTTATTCATTCACCAAGATTTAGAAATGATTAATAATAGATTGAATGTGCCTGCCTCACTGAGAGGGGAAAACCTCTCTGATGCTGAGGTAAACAGCCAGCAGACTTCAGGCCCCGCAGGCTGATGACTCTGCTCACTGTTGATTTGGAGATGTTTTTGTCTAAAATGCTTTTGACTTTAGTGTGAGAGGCAGTAGCATTATCATCCACGGGCTCTTGTCAGTGTCATTCAGGTCTGATGATTCCTGTTCTAGTGCTCCACTGAACGTCACAGGAGATCAATTATTCCTGTGGTCATCGAACCCTACGATCCCTCAGTAAAGGGTAGAGGGGAGAACAACGTTCCTAACTTTCCTTTCATTTCATTATTTATGAGATTCATGTTGGTATTGTGTTTTTTTGGTCTTTGTTCTTGTATGTTTGTGTTTTAGTTTTAGTATTTGTGTTGGTTCTGATTCTGGTTGTGCTTCTTTCTTCTTCTTTCTGAACTGAGAGCGGCTGTAACTTGCAAAAAACAACTTCCCTCTGGGATAAATAAAGTTCTCTGAATCTTAAATCTTGTTATTTCAGGATGTGGAAAAGACGAGAGGGACCATAAGAGACTTTATAGGTCAACGGAGTTTAGATTTTTCTGTCCAGCCTCCTATCATCTTCTTGTTTACTACGTAGGCTGTCAGCACCTCCCTGTCTACTCGTCACCAGGCTGGCGATCCTCCACCTTCGGGCCGGTGGGACGTGCGACTGCTTTTGCACAGCGCAGCCTTGACCTCCCTCCAGTCGTCACTCAGCTCTGGCCAAGCAGACATCCCTCGTCTGCAGGCACCACACAGCTAAGAAGACGGGCCCATGAGGGGAAAAGGTGCTTTAGGGATAACTAAAGGGTTGTTGTGTTGTGCGTAGCTGGCAGCTGCTGAGCCTGGTGCTGCTCAGTTGAGACTGTCAGGGTTCCTGTATATTTCTGCATATAATTAAATAAACCTTACACTGTAACATGCATTGAGATGACATTTGTTTGCTCTATGATGGAACTGGAAAGTGACTGGCTTAGTACAGACGGTGGTGGTGGTACATGATTTTACACAACACACAGTCACGTGCATGTTTTTCTGCTGTTACACCTGATTTTCACTTCATATGTAACATCAGCAACAAAGGAAAATACGAAGAGCTCAAAATTGTGAAATTAGCAACATACTGTCATGAATTAGCTGCACTGTGCTTGTTTACATCAGCGTGTGCTTTTCAAATCTGATCAGAAACACACAGTCACAGAGCATCAACTTTAGCTCCTTCAGAATCCAATTTGCTATTTCTCTGTATAAATGTGTTTTCCTCTGAAATGGACAAAAAGCAAACCATGAAAGAGAATCTCGGCCTTTGGATCACTCCGGAAAAGCAGAAATGGACCTGACCGACACGGACAAAATAAGGTCCGTCTTCACACTTTGTTTTATCCCTCTCTGTTTACCATCTCTCTGAAATAGAAAAACTTTTCTGCACTCCTGCTCCATGTTGGTGTGTCAAGCGTTCGAACGTGAAGATAAAAAGAAAAAAAACACGAGCGTCTATGAATCAGCAATGTGTCAGTGTGTGAGTGGACAAGACAGGCTCTTCATGCTTGGTTAGGTTTTCGCTCTCATACTCATCAGGGCAGAAGGTTATGCCCACAGGCTTTAAATCACATTGGAAAGGGGTTTTTTTCTTGCTCAGCAAGGTATTGTCTTTGTCTGGTAAAGTTTTTTATCCTTGAAAAAGAAAAACATAAAATGATGCATCGCCGTGAAATACAGTAACATAGAGGACAAATAGAAGAGCAGCTGAGAGCCATTAATCCTCATCGCCTGTTGTGCTCATCAGCTTTGCCAAACAAATGTAAAATGATGAAAAGAGCTGGTAGTCCTTCCTTTTGGAGCTTTGGGAAGTGCCATAGTCGATTAGGCCTCACATGTCTGTCTGGGAATTACAGCTGACATTAGGAAAGCTGTTCTCCGCCTCTATCGCCGCTTCCACACAGCTGTGACTCACCAGCACCCCCACAACGCATTGTGGCCGGGCCCCAAACACTCCCCCAAGAAAATCCCTCCACTGGCCCGGAGCGACAGCAAGTACAGCTAAAGGATTTATCTAGTTTGGGTCCACAAAGCTCCACTAACAGCTTTTAGAGGATGCGCACGGTCGGTCCCGACAGAGGGCAAGAGGGCGGTTCCTGTTCCTGTTGTGCTTGGCAGCTGTGGGGGGAGGGGGCTTTGGTTGGACACACACCATGTATGTGTATGATTAGGTTACTGTGTTCCCTACAGACGTGCACGCATGCTCTCAGTCCTGATTTAGGGTCCTTTTCATGAGCCAAAGAGAAGATGTTCAGACGCTGACGTGTGAAACGCGTTCTGACGGATGAAACCTTCCTACTGCTGAACAGGAGCTCGAAATGAACGAGCACACAGAAGTGTTCAGCGCTTGCGATTAAGTGACCGATGAGAGATTGTTTGAAATTCAGACAGGAAATGTCTGTCTGTGCGAAACGTGAAAAAGAGGCTTAGAAGAGTAATTCTGTCTCAGTATAGCAATGTTATGATCAATTCACAGGAACAGACTGGTGACAAAAGAAATGGAAAATGTTGTTGCCCTCTGGGGCCGTCACTGCTGCTGTTTCCAGTGTTTGCTTAGTGTTCGCTCAGCTTGAATCTGTTTTAGTTCACTACACTTTACATGTTATATTACAAAGTGAAATCTGAACCATTGCGACTCACTGGCTCATTTTAACATCATTTCGTTTCTTTGTTCCTTCAAGGTTTAGAGTAGAGCAGATGTATTCCACAGATCTGTTTCTGATATATGTCAGAAACGGTTCTCTGATACAAACTCGGGTTTGACATTTTGTTTAATTTAATCAGCGAGCCTGGCTTCGAGCATGCTGAAACCTTTCCTGTGCTCATGTTAGCCATATTCTGTGTGACGCCGGTTATCTTTTTCCTAACCTGTCAATAGAAAGTGACAGATCCACTCCCCCCGCGGCGTAATTTTCAGTGGGCAGAGAAGCGGTTTACATTGATCTACTGTAAGAAAGATGGTAACCTGTTTCAGTCTCATTCACGCTTGTCACCACGTTCGTGACAAACCTCCGCCGCCATTTTTCTGGTGCCCACATTCTTCATCCTGAGTACAAAGCTCTGATGGTCCTGCGTCTTGAGCCAAGTCTACATCTATCAGCACGTCTGAAATCATAACGTATAGTACACCTGTCATCCTGCCCGAGCAGACGCTGCACAGATTGAATACTTCATAGATTAAAGTTGTACGAACCTTTCCTAGTAAACAAAAGGGAGGCCATTGATTTTCTTCTACTCAATTACGCAGACAAACAACACCAACGGGCACACAATAAACTCTTTGCTCCTCTGCCATCGATTTCTGGATCAGACAAACATGCGCGCTGCTTTCACTTTTCATGGGAAACGTGTGCAGCAAAGGCATCACACCAGCACATAGGCATCTCCTGCCTCTTACCTCCGCTCGTGATATTTTGTATGTGCACAGAAAGAAATGACTCTCTTGTATGAAGCACCTGTTTTGAATATACACTGAGCGTGTTTTCCATTGTATACCCTCAGACAAATGGTCAGAGCACTATCTGAGCAGAGGGACTTGGCCATGAATGTTTACAAAAAATCTATTATGCTGGAGAAAATTCTCAAAAACCCATTTTAATGTCATGTCAATGGACTTAACGTGTGCTTCTTTGGCATTTAGGATTATCTTTTGTATGACGGAAAAATAATGATGCTTTTCGATGATTAGCTTGAAATGATTTCTAACAACGCATGTTTGTTCATGTGAATTATTCTTGATGAATGTGCTTACAAAAAGAATCTTAAAAGCCTTCGTTACGTACTTAGTCATGGAACTACAGAATGCGTGGCATCACGGCTGCACGCCTCTCACAGCCCCTCTAATGGTTTGACATCCTTTCACGTCGCCATTATCAACTTTTCAAACTTGCAGTCATTATTTCCAGCAGCTTTTTTTTTCTTTTGCAGCCGACACCCGGAAAGACATGACGAGAAAAGTACACAGGGTGGACATATTTCCCCCTTAAAAGAACGACTGCCTGTCAACATCGTCTGTGTTGATTCATCCAGCCGAATGAACATGATCAAACGTGCTGAGAGCACTCGGCTCCCTCCTTTTATATTTGAAAGATGCTTGTTGACTTAGTGAAGCAACTTGGAAAACAAGATTTAAAAATGCATCCCTCTTGCTTGCTGATTTAAAGCACATTTCTTCATTCTGGGACGATCCATTAAAAACCAAGCAGGTTCTCTCTTGCATCAATTTCAGCAGTATTCAAGTTCTCCTGTTTGTTGGGAGAGTAAATAACCAGCTGCCGTTACTCTACCACAAAGAAACTGGATCAATGCTTCACCTGTTCAGGAACAGAAGATGTGCCATTTCACTAATGAACTAATGAACAACTGATTGCTGCTGCTATATGGACACAAACTGCACACACACACACACACACTCACACATACTGTCTTGTCTTTCTGTCTGTAATTTTTCTTTAATGTATTGATTTTCATGTATTAGTTTTCTGTTTATACAGAAGCTACAAACGACCAGAAGCAAATTCCTTGTATGTGCAACATACTTGGCGAATAAAGCTGATTCTGATTTAATAAGAGGTGAGAGCAGTAGAAGGAGCAAGAACGAGTCTCTCCAGGCTCAATAATTCAGTTTTAACAAGGAAAAGCTGGGTTTGCATGTGCTTGTGTACAGGCCAGACTGGAGCTGCAAAGAAAACCTGTAGACATACGTAGCTAAATGACAGCAGGACACACAATAAGGAGAAGAGGAGTCTGAACGTGTGACTGGAGGCTGCAACCAATCAGCTTCTGGGAAGTCTACACTCTTTCACACTCATCAGCGAATCAAAAACTCTGTGACCAATTTCCTGGAGCCAACCCCCACCCCCACACTCACACACACCCTCCCACCCCCACAGAAAAGAGAGAGACGCACCGAAACGCGGGTAAAAGCTCAGATTATATTTCCACCCCAAAAATGAGAATGTAGGCTTGATGAAGGCATCGCGTGAAAAATCAGAAGATCAAAGACATTTCAATGAATGAATAAATGTATGTACCAGATTTGACTGAATTTACTGAAACCCATGCACTAGTTCTGAGATATAATGAAATAAGAAATACCAGCCTCCTCTGGCACAACAGGAAAAGTCAGAAGGTCTCCAGAGTAATTTGATTTCTCTGGGATCCATGATTACATGTCATCTGGAGTCAGTCTGGACCCACCAACGAACTAAAAGGAGAATCATTGAATAACTCTGTTTAGGACGGTAAGAACTGAAAAAGTGCCAGTGTTCAGCACAGGATGCACTTTGTGCAGTGAAGTAAGGGTGCAGAAGTGAGTTGGTGAATGACAAAGTGACTGTCGACCCTGTTGCTCAATGTGTGGCCCGTCGTCAACAAGAATTCATTCAGCCCTCCCCCTTAGGGTCAAATGTTGTAACATGTAAAAAATGTATTCAATGAAAACAAAGCAGATTCTTCTTCTTCTTTAACTGAGCTTTGTGACTTTGAAAATAAATATTTGAACTCTGGGTCCACGGGCCCCTCTGACCCCTGGGCTAGTTCCATTATAGGGCAACAGTTTGAATGCTAATAACGTCACAGACAGTAATAATAGGTTAAATCAGTGATTACTGCTGTGTTTTACACATAAAAAGAGAAAAATCAGATCAAACCGAATAAAAAAACTAGGATGAATAGATGTGCTGTATAGATATATACTCTGCAAGTGCATTATTATCTGGCATGTTTTTCTCTAGTGGGGATTCTCTGACAGACACTGTTCACTTCAGTCCTGAACCTAATCTTAGGAACAGCTTCTTGCCTCAGAAACTCCTGTGGCCTGATAAAGAGAATGTAACTCAGACATGTAATTTGGGGCCTCGTCAGACGTTTTAAATGGGATGAGTTGGATTTTAATCAGCAGTAAAACCTACTGGCAGCCAGCGAACTTTACAATAGGTAGTAGTGTAGTGCGTCTGGTGCAATTTGAAGTTAATGAATTGGTTTTTGGCAGGATATGCTTACTGAGCCAAAGGAACAGAACAGTCAGCGCCGGACATTTGTCCATTTACCTTATAGAAAAGTCTTCAGAAAAACGAGTCTGTGTTTGCAGAATAAGATATAAGTTAATTTATATATATATATTTTCAAGTAAAGGGCTCATAAAGGGTTTGCACCCAGTGACCGATAAAGTGTTCACTCCCTTCAAAGTAACTGTGTGCCACCAGTTTGGATGCAGGGAAGTCTGCAAAGCCTGACTGCGGCTCAAAACAAGCTTTCGACGTGTAGCCATAACATGCAATAATTTGTTTTCTTCCTGCAAGTATGTACATGTGATGTGGAAGCTGCTGAGAGAATAAAACAACAGTCACTGTGTAGCATGGCACGGCCTCTGCAGGTTCGCATGGTCCTCTATGCCCTGTTTTAAACAAGGTACACCCAGAGCTCCTGATTTCAGTGACAGGTACGAGCACCCTGAAGCGTTAATGCCAACCATCCACAGGTCATTAACTCAAGGAGAAGTCTGGCAGGGAAGTAAAACATTTACCTCATGGGATCCTTGTTTTTCTTTCTGTCAACGTTGGTCACACGGTCTGAGCTCGAATGAGGAATTAGCTGAGCGTCTATCACGAGTTCACAGCTGGGTGGGTGATGTCTCCATTCTAACAAGATTCACAGCGGGGCGGAGGCTCGGGGGCCGGAGGGGACGGGTTTGTTTGTGAGGGATGACAGGGAATCCTTTTCGCGCTCCACTTTCAAACCTCTGCTTTGGCTCCGAGACTCAAAGTGTGACCAAGCAAACATGTTTACTCGTGGGTGTGATGAATGCCACCTCAGACCTGGTGGAGTGTTTTAGAGGATGAAGCAGCAGCTGGAATCTACACCTGAATACAGGTACATACGTCCTCTGGGCTTAAAACCAATCAACGAAAATGTCTCCTGGCAGATGCCATGTACGTCATATACAGCATGTATGTAACCAGCTCGATGGTGATGAATCATACAGACAACAAGATGAATATCTTCCTTTCATGATCAAATCCATCCTTCCCTATTTGTTTCGCAGCACCCTGTCATTTGCTCGCTACAGTTCGTTTGACTGGGTCGTTGCACCTATTCCTGCACCATGACTCAAACAGCTATAAGCATAATGTGACCTTATTGTATTCGACACACATCTGAAATCGTCTTCCTCCCACTCCTGCACTTTCATTAGAATTTCATGGTACAGCGCAGGTTTTTTCTTCCCTTATTGTCCTTTGCAGTTGTCTTATCTTCATACAGAACATGCTGCGCACTGCTGCCCGCTGGTTATGATTACATTCCAACCTGTGCTGGCATTTTCTTCTCTCTCATGTATTGCAAATAGCAAGTGCTGAGTAATAGCAAACGTTTTATTGCCTCTAACAAAAAGGATTTTACTGAAGTATGAAGTACGTTCGACAATCACAGAGGGGAGAAATTGTTTTTCTTCAGAGGAAGAAAGATGTTTTCTTCATCTCAATCAATTTTCGCATTACACTCCCGCTTGTGATCAATGCTGAAATCCCCGTCTGTCTGGTACAATATATTAGGGAATCTCATCTTTGCTCACCTTCAGAGGCCTGATACGGACACACCAGCTCAAAAATACACCAAAAAACTACTTTCAGGGTGTTTTTGTGAGCAAACGAGGCCAGTGAGATTAAAGGAAGAGAACACTTTTCAGTTTCTGTAGGGTGGACCTGAGGGCGAGGGCTCAGTGGGCTTAATCAACAGATCACTGGAACAATGTGAAGTGCCTTTGTGCTTTAAACGCTCCACAATCATCCCCATTCCAAAAAAACCTAAAATCACAGGACTT
>JAUMTR010000027.1:18766885-18832836 GCA_032270685.1 Microctenopoma stevenorrisi | reverse complement strand
ATAATAAAAATACTAGCAAGCATCAGTTGGAGCATGGCCTTTGTTCTAAAGTACAACAAACATTGAAAAGCTCGGGAACAATTACATATTATAAAGTTTCAGTTGCGGATTGAAGCTACAATATGTGACTTTGGGGAATCAAATCGGTCGATCCAGAGTTTAAAATACTGACACTGTGTCAAAACCTGCAGCTCATAGACACACGTCCTCCTTCGTGTCAGAGCTTCACCCTCTCTGTTTGGTTAGAAACGTTCCCTTAGATGGGAATATCTCTGTGAGTCTGTCTCACAGGTGGCTTTGGCAGCACGATAAGATATGTCATGAATACTGCTGTATCTGCTAAACCTAATACTGTAGCTCTGGTAGCTTTGCCGTTCTAGTTAGTATTTACAGCATCAGGACAATGTGGGTGGGACATTGACTGTGCGGTTGACTGGTGTAGATTTGGGACAAAATAAGACAAAATGCTTTGTGCTTTTTAATGTCGTACGTGGATTATCATACTGCAGATCACTTGGATTTTTTTCCCCACTCCTTGTTTGACCCAGCTAGGCCATTTCCAACACAATAAGCTATTTTGCCGACTGATTGCAGCAATTTAAACATGAATAATACAAACTGAATATGGACGTACAAATAACTGGACTCTAATCAAGTCTCTTCATGCCAGATCCAAAAGGAAAAAAGCATTCATACGTGGTTTGAAAGGTCATTCAAATCACATGCAGCACTCAGAGTCTGACCACTCAAATCAAATCAAATGTTTCTTTGCCTCCATCACTCACCTGCAAAATGAAATTGACAGCATCCTTTGTAAAATGACCAGCAACGAACAGCATGGAGGAGTCAGCAGGAGATCTGCACAGTGAAAACGTTTGATGGTTTTATTTTAATATTCACGTTATGGGACATAAACTATTGGTAGTAACATAAAATACCGATAGATACAGTAGTTATGCTGTGTATATATTTTATTGTTATTCAGTGGTCATTTCATGGGTTTCATGGCTGTAAATTAACTTTGAAACTTGAAATAACAAATAGTTTGACAAACATCTGATTATCAAATGTTAATCATTGCCTCAAAAAACTTAAAATATACTACTATATATAAATAGTATTTGATATATATATATATACTGATGGAAGAGTGGAAAAACACAGTTATTTAAACCAATAATGTTTTAAAACTGCAACGTTTTGATGTCACAAAGTGTTGAGAATATGCAAAACATTTCAAAACTGTGGTGAAATAAAGTCATGCAAAATTATCAAGTCAGAATTCAGCAAAATGGTTCCGGCCTCATAAATGGTGAAAGCTAGCGTTGCTATGAGCTAGCAGCTCATAGTTCATGGCAGTAGCTCAGTAGATTATTATTATTAGCAGTATTGTAGTGTATTGTTCTGGAGTTTAAAGTGGTACAATAATATTTTTGCTCAAAGCTTAGCACCTATCTTTGTCTTCCTTAAATACTGGTAATAAGGTTTAGCACCTCTTTGAACAGCTCCACATAAGACACAAGACAACTATAGACAAGGGTGAAAACACACCTTTTCAACAAACTGTGAGCTCACTGTTATCATCAGCATCACAGACAAAGCTTTTTCACAATATGATGCAAAATCCAAAGCTTCTGTTTCCTGTTGAGACTCAATGTCGTGACCGACTGTAGATTCCTAATGAGCCCTACAAGTAGTTCCACGTTCCGGAGGAGCAGGTAATCGAACCACAGACCCCACGAATGGTGCATGTTCCGTGTCGACCAGCTCGGAAATGTGCAAAAAGAAACAACAAGCTTCCAACATCACTGATTATCTCAAATGATCCGCAAGCTTTAAAATGCTGATTGGGTGATACAATTAAAAAAAGGAAAAACGGTTCAGGAGGGAAACAAGCCTCCTATCCCAAACACTGCCAACCGATATTCACACAAACGTGGTCTGTTTTGATTCAAACACAGCAACTCACTCACATTAGCACATCAGAGCTCCATTTACACCTGCTGCTTCTCACCTGTTCCCATGCTCCTAGAACCACCCTGTGACACGACACAGCCATTAGAGACGAGAGAGCGCGGGGTGAGGAGAGCGTGTAGCACAAACATCTCAGAGGCTGCAACGTGCCCATTACCTCACTTATCAATTTTCTTAACGCTCGCTCCATCGAATGCAGAGAGCGAAAGAAGGCCGTCTCCATGTTCTGCCATAAGTGAATGAGTTCAGTCCTGTGTCATGCATCAGATTAAAACACATTAAAAAAGTTTTTCTTTGTCGTAGCAGAGAAAATGATGAAGCTGTGACATGACGACACGTTCAATTTTCCACAATATATGTGTATATAAAAATAAAGTGAATGAAGGGAAAAGAAATCCAAATTAAAGCTACAGAAACAGATGTTTTGGACATTTCGGGGCAGCAAAACATTCAGTAAAAAAACATTACCACATTAAGCATCTAAAGCTGCTACTAAGCAGCATTTGCACGTCTTTTAGCTCAGCTTTGGTTTCTACCAACTCACTCGCGGGAAAAGCATCCTTTGATTTCAGCAGCTTGTTGGAGTCATTCTGTCTCCGGTTTTTGAATTCAGCAGACGATGTACAGTCAATTTAACAGACGTTTATAGCTGGAAACAGCTGGCAGTCACATTCTTGGGCTGCTTTTATATTTTCAATTCTCCAGGCTGTAAACCAGCAGTGATTATGTCTGGCTGTAGCCTCCTAGTTTAGCAACAAAACACTGAGCTTTATGCCCTCTCTATTTTTTCACCTGTTTTAGACCAACAAGCTCCAAACGGACCACTTAGCTGTTGTAACAGGATTTATGTTCTGTGGCTTTGCAGTGTCTGTTTTTAAGATTTTCTCAGAGGACAGATTAGGGTTCCTGCAAGACCAGCAGCCTTTCAACACCTGCCTGGTGAAACCCACCCCGAGTGGTCCGTTTAGAGAGTTGAAGCAACGTGAAAATAATTAAAATGTCTCCAGAGATTTATTTCAACACACATTTGATCGGCAGTGATCTGGAAAACATGGTCTAACATGCACAGGAAACATTATATACACGCACTAAAACAAACTGCAGCTCTTTAACAGTTTGTTCTTTTTTAAAGTTTTAATGAGTTTCTTGGGCCTGGAAAGAGTCTGAAAGGTCATTGAACTGCCGCACATGAGAGGACAACTTTAAGAAGTACGCCATTCTTCTTTCGATGGATCCCGTGCCGTTATATGGCTGAGAAGAGGCAGAGCGGTGTGTTCAGGAGACCATAGGGGGAAGAAATGCAGCGCAGTGCTGAGCAAGCAGTTTGCCACGGGACTTTACGACCGCAGGACGGAATGGCTGACACCAAACTTTAACCCATAGGTTTAGATTCTGCTTTCAGCACCTCTCAGTACTAAATCAAGTCCCTGGAACGTGAATGGGACGGTGATCAGCTGTCTCCTCTCAAAGTGCCCCGTGTTTCTCACATCGCTGCAAAAACTAACAACAGATCCACAGCAATTTGTAATATCGTGACACAGTACAGTCAAATAATCATGGCAGCCATCATTTCATAAAACGGTTGCAAGGTAACAAAAAATTTTGTTTTTATAATCTACTGTAGTAAAGTAGATGTATAAAGCAGCAGCAATTTGAAATATGCTTCAAAATTCCAGTTTTAACTTGAGTGAATGTACTTAGTTACTTCCCAGCCCCGGCTTTTGCCCTGGCGTTGTCAACCTGACAAAAAGCCCCGAACGCCCCGCTGCTGTGACTTGATTAACAAGACGGTGTGTGCATCTAAGGACAGCCGACTCCCGCTCGTTAAATCTAACGTGCAATAATAACGACATGTGTTAACTCACTCCAAACTCCTTATGAATACAAATCATCTGATGTACAACCCCGAGGATAATGATGAGAACGGCAGAGGAATTAGCTCAAAGCAACTTCTGATGATTAAATTATGGGGGATCATATCTGCAGTGTGTCATCATTACTGCAGCGTGTTTACCAGGTTGCTATTATAAGCAGGTTCAAATGTATGCGAGCTGCGAGTGTGGTGGGATGGTGGAATGAGCCAACATATGTTTTTTAATAGGCCAACTGTTGCATTTGTGCAGAATAGTCGAACTCACCAATAAAACCAATAAAAAAAATGAAGTCTTAACCTCTAAATCACAGAGTTTAATGAAGAAAATCGTGTTTACGTATTGTAGATGTACAGTCATTTCTAAAGGTCTGGGCTAAATGCAGAGGAGAGAGAGAGTGAAGAGGCTCTTATAACATGAGGAGATGCTGTAGCCGTTGATGAGCACTGCTTTGTACCTCAAACACGTCTTGAGGCTTTGGCGCAACATCTGGTGCTGTGAAGTTGATCCGTTGTTCTGTGGAGGAGTCGCAGAGAGCCCGGCACTTCTGGAAGCGGTGAAAGCACAAAGCGGCGTTGCGTTACACGAGAGTCTCCTGAGAGCGGGCTCCTTGTCACAGGTTTGTCCAAGGTGCTGCATTTCCATTAGGAGCTCCAGCAGGAGACAGCACGAGGATGACTCACGTTGGTCATTTACAAAGTTAGGTGTAGTCATGCTACCATCAGGTAAATCCTTCTGTTCAAATGATGTGTTAGTAACAATGGTATTAGCTTTTTTGTCTGGTATTTTTGTAAACAACATCTTACATGTGCTTCACAGACTCTTCCTCTTGTTGCTGCTTGCACTCGCCCACATCTTGTAAAGTTAGGTGGAAGTTAGATTTCAAGTTTCTTGATTTTGTCATGATCATGTTTTTAGCAGCTGCATTTCTTCCTCATCCCCTGTTCAGTTGCCTAGTTTCTGCTTGTAGTCCTGCTTATTTTTTGCCTCCACCCAGGGTGGTGTCTTTGTGCGCTTGAGTGATACAGTTTTGTGATATGTGACAAAGACTTAGTTTATCCTTGAACATAATTAAAACCATAGAATGAACTCCTAGCTGTTGAAGGGAGGCCAGGATAGGGGTTATGTGAAATATTTTGCTAGATTAAAAAATATCTATATTCATAGAAGACACTGTGAGTTAAAAAAACACTTAAATCACAGAGCAACTACACGGGAAACATGCTGGAAATGTTACATGTCACGTTTGGTCGATTTTATTCGTTTCATACACAATAGCAATTCAAGGTGCTTGACATCAGCCTAAAAAAACTGAACAATATCATAAATCCATGTCAAACTAAAAACTTTGACTGTTCAGTAACATCGGTCAATGAGCAGAAGATGTGTCTAAAATTATAAGTTCAGCTAATTCTGAGGTTTTTAACAGGTGAAAAGATAAAAGCTTGGAGCCCAGAGCTCATTCTTATCTCTATGACTCATTCCTAGATGTATTGACTCCACAGCAAAGTGGCTCGTTAGCGCATCAGACTAAAACAAAGAAGTAGGCTGTGGGTGTTTCTCAAAGCTTTCCAGAGTGGATGACGGCATCTGTAGCTGCAAAAGACGCAGGCTCAGCCAGGTAGGATCAGCGCAGCTGAGTCATTTCTTCCAGAAGATGTCAGGCTTCAGATTTCATATTATATCATATATAGACACCATATTATACATTTTTGTATTATTTATACGTATTATTTAAGCATTCGTTCCTGCCAGGCAGCGTAGTGGGTGGTCTTTCAATCAAACCTCATCATGTAACTCATAACAGCATAATTTTACTAGAATTACCATATGCAATGGATGTCATGATTGGCTTGTAAATACCTCTCACTCGCGTTTCCATAGAAGCACATGTTTACATATTGTTGTCCAGATATTTTGAGGATCTATTCCGTTTATTGGTTCAGAACTTTGATGTTCAGCTAATGTTTGAAGCTCTTCCTTGCTTACATTGAGCTATTCGAACAGAATATCCACTAATTTCAAAAACTAACGTTCTCTTAATCATTACCCCACTGAACAAGAAGGATCTTCGTGTCCACCCCTCCAACTTCACAGCCCCGGTAATGATCATGTTCAGCAAGCGTAAGCTTATTGTGAATGCATCTCAAAGTTCCCCCAACAAAAACTACTGTGGTAATACTGTTTTGCAGCAAAGTTAAGTCCTTCTGAACAACAGCAACACAATCTTCAGCACTGGAACACATCTTAATCTATAAGCCTGTGGAAAGGAACTAAAGAGGATGATGCTGCTGACAAAGGATTTTCTTTTCACAGAAAAAAAGGGAAGAAATGTTCCAAAAATGCAGCAGCTGTGATTAGCGAGGCCTTTGTAGAGTCTCAGAGATGCTATCAGTCCTGCTAATGCAGAGACAAAGATCCGATATCGTGCGCACAGGGGACTTTTGGTAAAGAAAAACAACAAACACTCTGCCGTTTTCTAACGTAGAAAAAACTCAGCGTGCTTGTGGGCATGCATGGTTTTTATATTCTCTTGTCCACTTGCAGTGACCTTCTTGGGATTCTGTCTCCTGTTTTCGCAGTTATTTTGCCTTTAAAGAGCATCTGAGGCTCTGTGACCTTTTAAAATGTAAAACATACACTCAGCATACAAACACTTCCTTTTAGTGAGGTTGCCCTTGGAAGGGAAATTACTGCACACGTGCAGGTTAATATTCATTTAGACTGATGGCATCGTTGTGATGTGTGTAAATATAAACTACATGCTGGATGATGTGTGCTACATCTTATCAACCGCTTATTTAAACTAATTATGAGGCTGAATATTACTGCTTTGCACACATGTTCCATTCAGATGCTGGTGAAATCTGAAAGAGTTGGAGGTTTGCATTTTTTGTAACGTGATCGTCTCCAACTACAGTCAGTGCATCACAAGTGGACTTGGACTTGATTTGCATCTGTTCAAATATTTCCTTTCAGGCACCTTTAAGTTACTATATCATTTGCAAGTGCGGTGCCTCAGCAGGTTCAGATCATCTGACTCAGGAGCAGGAAGGCAGTCTGCCAGTCAGGCTTCACTATAATCACCACTGTGCTGAGTGGAGGGAACTTTGTTTCCTAAAATGTGTCCAGGAAATTCACCTAATTAGTCTAAATATACATCATTTATTGTCCACATAGAAACATTGTACTGCACAAACCAAAGTACTAAGCAAATTAGTCCTAACTTGATGCTAGATAAGGTGAAGCAATGCCTGGCAACTTAGCCTGAGAGGAAGCATAACTGTGTCACATTTTGTTCAATAGTGCAAATGTAGAATAAGTGACTACAACCACATCTTCTCGCCCAGAGACTGTGGATATTATTCATTTCGATTGTCAAATTAAAGAAGAGATTGGGAGAGCAATGACATCAAGGCAAGACGTCAGTAGACTTCAACGTCGCCATCTGGGGAATGTGGAACCTGACGGTTCAGTCATACAAGACTGTCACACACTGCAATGACTACAAAAAGACTTAAAGAAGAAAGACGTTAGACTAACTTTTCCCACAGCCGCATCATTTGTTTATAAATGTGTATTATGTATTTATTTGTATGTATATTATTGATCCTGAATGTGACATTGACGTTAATGGTTTCATTTTTAACAGCCACCTACGGCTGAGAACATGAGCATCATTAGCATGGATGAAGGTGAAACCTTCCTGCTAGACTACTCAATCGTCTAGTCCGACCCGAGAAGTGCTACCGGAGCAGGCGTGTCGAAGGTCTTCCACTCACAACATCTGGCCACCGCTGGTCTCCCGTCACGTACTGTAAGCACGCTGGTTAATGAATGTCATGGCGTGCTGGATGTGAAAGTCTAAAAATAAAGATACTATCCCCAAGCTATTTGAATTCACATGTTGCTCTCTCTGAATTAGTCTCAAACAGGCCACCACTTGTTCTTTTCCTGAGACATGATATTGCCTGTTTATATTTCAGCGTCTCTGAGCCCCGCAGCTCCTAAACACACTGCGATATGTAGTGTAAAGCTTATCTAGACAACTGTAAACTTCATCAAACACACAACTTAGGGCTGTTTGAGTCTCTGTGTAGCCCTCGTCAGAAGAATCTCAGATTAGGCGCCGCAGCTTGATGTGCTCCCTCTGTGAGAGGTGATGTGATTGCATTTCACTCTCCAATGAATTGGACATTTTCCTTAGCTATTACTCAGACTGTGGCAGATGGAAAGTGAAGTCATTAGCATGCGACACCTACGACGCCCGAGCTTGCTCGATGTATTCTGGGGCGGAGTGCTGCTGTAATCGGACCAAATGGAAACAGATGTTGTGTTCCATGGGACGTGGCATCTCTAGCACAGCGTGCTGGCTGCCAGGCGTTTGGTTCCTGAGAGACATCTTGCTGCTTTTCATCTCCACACTCACTTCACATCAGAAATAGTCATCCGGGAACAATGTTGTAAATAACATCCCGACTCACTGAGGCGCGGCGCAAAAGCGACAAAGGATCCTCAAAAACCCGTCACAGTTATACCCTCCGCTCTTCACATGCAGGAACACCCCAGATAGCACCGACATGTGGCCGCATCCGGTTGAGATGTGGCACATCTGGCTGCTGTGTTTGGCAAAATATTGTGGGCCATATTCGGCCCTTTTGTGGAAGCTGACTCAGGCTGACAAGTGGTGTGTGTGATGTGGGCCAACTTTGGCTGAGTTCAGGGTGCGGCACATCTTCTTCTGTATTTTCCCTGGTTAAAAGGAACCGTGAATTAGAACTCTGAGTGACTTTTAGTGATGGCAGTGGTTTGAATAACTGCCATATTAATGTGCTTTGCTCAGTTTGAAAATTTATATAATTGTTAAACAATAATAACATGACTGTCTGTAGAGTCATTGTTTTTAACAACGGTTGTAGTTACGAAGATGGAAGATGATTTGGTGGAACACTGATGTGGCAGCATTTTACAAATGTTACCAAAGGTAATTAAGTCTGTACCTTATATCTGTAAGAAATTCAGGATAGCTGAGATTACGTCTGCCATCCAGCTGCCGGATGTCACCCAGTCAAGAAGCGTCATTCCAACCAGGAAGTGGGCCGTAAAGTGTGTCTGGCCTGCATCTGGTTCAGACTAGGTTAGAAATCAGATGCCAGATGTTAAGGGCCAGCATTCAAAATCACGCGAGCAATGACAGAGGTGAATCTGGGCCGCATCCGGTCCAGGCCAGGTTAAACGTCAGCTGCCGGATGTCACCCAGTCAAGAAGCGTCATTCCAAACTACATGTGGGCCCATGACAGTGGTGAGTCTGGGCCATATCTGGGCCACATCAAAGTTGCTATCTGGGACAGAGAGAAAGCCACACGTTGCATTTTTTAATAGCCTGGACATACATAGCTGCACACAAAATTACCTCTGAAAGGCCAAGGGGGAGGCAAAAGTGCAAAAGCAGTTGGTACAAAAGCGGGGGCTGAGAGATGAACACTATTATCATGCATAGTCGGTGTGTTGTCTAGGAAACTCTAATTGGAAGTAATTTTGCACTCAGTGCTAATAAAACTAATGGAAGCAGTGGTATCATATCATGTCCTGGCACATTTCTGTTTTTGAATTAGCTCGAGTCTCTCAAAGGAAGCAGTGTCCTTGTTCATTCACCCATTCACACTGACTGTGCCTGAAAAAGCTCCTACAGCCGCAGCAGTTTTCAGCGAGGCAGAGGACAGAGTCACAACTGACCGACGACAGCGCCATCAAACCATAAAGAAGTTGGGAATCCATTCTCCCCTCCTCTCTACTCCAAACGAGGCAAGTTTTTTAAGTTTTAACATTAACATTTTATCTGACAATGTTGAACAAGGCCTCGCTCCTTCATCAGCTTTCTGACTCTAAAATCAAACGAGCAAACGTCATAGAACCAACACAATGAGCCAAAAGCAGACAAAAGGAGCTGCAGAGAGCCGTTGGGATGTGTTTGATTTATCGTTTAAATAAAAAGTATTGATCAGTGGAGCTTTGGACACCACACGGCACATCTTGATGTCTGGTCAAAGGGATGGTGTTCATTTTGTTAACGCACAACCTTCCTACTCTCCACTCTAATTATTGACTGGGACTCATGAATACATAATGCAGATCAGAAATCACCTGGTTTGGGCATCTAAGGCCACTGTTGGCTTACATCAGGACCGCTTAGGTAACATTAACCTGCAGCAATATCCTCACAATAATCAAAGAGGAGCCAGAAGAAATAAAAAGAATGAGTCGATATTACAAAAAAAACATTTTAACGCCTTAGAAAACGAGTCATGTTGGTTTTTAAGATGGCCTGATGCTGAGGCTAAGCTCATTGATGTTATTCATTAAATCACATTCATATTTTTCATTTTTAATCTGCTCGTGTCAGCTGCCGCGGCTGCAGTTGATTAGCATTCAGTGTTTGAATGCAGAAATGAATGTGTCTGCCCCAGTGTCCCTGACTGACTGGATTAGTAACCTCGGTGCATTCACATCTGGTGTATTCACAGCAATATATTTGCACACCTCAATTCAGCTGGCACTGATTAGATGTGTGTTCCGTCATGCAAACCGTGTGTGTTTGTGTGTAATCGAGGAAAAGAAATTGCAAATATTTTAATTATTGGTGGAACTATCTGCGGCGCCTGCTGGCTGGAAGATGACTGGAGAGTCGTGTAGTGAGATTTAGATGATCTGGCAGGTGAATCACTATTTCCCAAACTGCCAAATCATTTTGAGGAGTAGGTATTAACCCAGCCTCATGTCATCCTGATGTCCTTGAGTTTTTGGTTCCTCTAAGGCGACTGCACTGCACTAAAATACAGCACCTGTCGAAGGAGAGATGATGCCTTCCCCCCGTGCTACGGAGACTTCATCTGTCTTCTCAAGGTGAGGATGGATCACCTGGAGATGCTCAGTGAAGGCACGACACAAAAGCCGTTCTCTGTGCTCCTCCTTATCTCTGAACGTTGTTTAAAAAAAATATGCAGCGAGTTGAGATTGCTCTAGAAAGGTTACGGAGGAAGAAACGTTGTGACGATTCCTGAGAGACTGAGATGGCTCACAAGATATCTCCCTCTTATCAGAGAAAATATTATTTTCCCAACTGGACACCAAAGTCAGTGTGAAGGTTGTTGCCTAGAGCGGAGCGGACGTTAGAAGACATGCCCACTGTGTCGAAACTACATAACGATGCTGTATGCGTCACTTCTACGGGTAATTTAGGGAGAGAAGATAATTGTTCGCAGACATGCTGATGATCCCCGTAAACTAAAGCGTCTATAAACCACTGGAATTGATTGCCGTGTTAAATCGATGTATGCTCAGAGCTCCTTTCTTGCCTTTCGCTCAATGCTTGACTGAAGTATGAAAATAATGCTCAAGAGGTTCTTTGAAGTGGTTACGGCCACTCCAGCTCTCATCTACAGCTTATAGTTAATGGTTCGACCCCCCCATGCCACTACCGACAAGGAAAACCTGCCTCTGGCTTTGAATTATCCTGCTGTTCTTTTGCTTTTCTTCATGCATATCGGTCGCTAACAGCCACTCTGGCCTTGACTACCGCCATGTCCTGTGCTCACCCAAGGGTGGATGACTATTTTGGGGGGGATGACAAGGCCACAGAACATGACAGGAGAAAACATGCAGAGTGTGTATATGACTATGCACAGTGAGAGGCAGAACAATCAAGCTACAGCATCAAAGTGGGGCTATTTTACCTGACAGACTCAAAATGGATCAAAAAATCTAGAGAGGTAAACTGGACCTGGCTCAGCATCTGCCAAGGTTCAGGGGTCGGCGACCTGCAGCATTAAAAGAGCCATTTGGGCCTGTTTCCCACCAAGTAAAACTCATGTCAGTCCATTACATTTGTATATGACTAATACCCCCCAACCACCTGCCATCAGAAGCCACTCACACCAAGTGGGTGGTGTCTTCTCTAATAAAAACCTCCATGTTTGCCTTTTAAGTGGTAAATTGTGGATGGAACAGCAGAGTTCACATATCTGCATAACAGCAGAGCTTTGTAAAATATCATTCTGTATCATTTGTAAAGCTAATTTTATCCGTTTTGAATTATTAACAGGCTAACTCAGCCACTATGTTCATCATGTGTGGACAGGATTGTTTCTGCAGTATTCTGTTTATTATTTCTTTTTTAATTTTAATTTGCATTTTACCCAAATATTAGTTTCTTTATAACCAAACACAACACAACACCTCTGGGCAGATCTACCATTCCAGCATAGGGAAAACTGACATCATCTTAGCATTTAGAGAAACGGAAGAAATGGGATGTTACCAGCAGCCTGTTGTCTAATTTTCCCCAGGGCCATGTTGTTAGGCAGTTTAATGTACAACAGTGAGCTGTGATAACACTGCATCCTTTAAACCTGCAAGGCTGCAAGACACGCTTCAAGTGTTAAGTGCTAAACATAGACGTTTAAAGACAATCACCACTCTGAATTAACGGAAGGATTGTAAGAGGAAACCAGCAAGAACCGTTGTTTTAATAAGAGCTTTAATGTTGTATTCGTGAACCACAGTCTAGGTGCGAGCTGTGAAGCTGCACGCGGTTTTCAGCTTTTCTCAGTTTGTTTGCTACACATATTTTGGGGAGAATTCAAGGTGTGTGTGTGCGTGTGGGGGTGGGGTGGGGGGGTTAAAAGCAGAAACAGCAAATCTGGGGACAGCAGCCTTTGTAGTAAAAAATGAAAAAAGGATAAAATAACCTTTTGAGGCAAAGTTGTTTGAAATACAGTACAACTGCTTCAAAAGCTCACACGCTGGCCTCGGCAATGAATGATTCACTGCTTCATGCTACGCATCAAAAGGGAAGTGTTCAAACAGCTGGTAAAATGAACGATTGTGTCACAAGAAGTAGCTTATTAACAGCATGATCAATAATGCTAAATGGTCCAGTGAGGCTGCAACTCTGCTCCACAACCGGGGGTCGAACATGGAGCTCATACTGTAAATGAAATCCACTCCCAGTGCAGACCTGCTGCAGAGTGATAAACTGGCAGAACATACTCACAATCAAGGAGCGACCATCCTCTCCTCAGCCCACCACAGGCAAATCTGTGTCTGCCTGCATCCCACTTGGTTTCCACCAGATAGCGCAGAGGGAGATGCAGCTCTCCACCCTGTAGCCATGCATCCAAGCGCTAACGTGCAGTGTAGCGAATGCTCAATTTAGGAGGAAGAGGATGAAAGAGGGAATCCGGTGCTGAAACTAGGGGCTGGTGGGGGATTTCTTATTGATGCCCTAGGTGACTTTTTATGCACACAAGCAATAACCACTAAAGAGTATAACAGCTCTAGCGAGACTCACCAGCAAACCCAAACCCGGGCGCCCTAATGACTTTTGGTCATAGTCGGGTGGAGATCTTAATTTTATTTTGTATGGTGAGTGCCAGCAGGTGTTTTACACACTCTGGTGGATAGACACGGTGCGTGAGGGAAAAGCTGATTAATCACCAGAGAACTGCCTCCGTGCTTAAGAGCTCCTACATGTTCTCCTGCTTACTCAGCATATTGAGCTAATACAGTAGAAGCAGCCACCGGAAGGGAAAGGTTAAGACTCAAAGACCAACAACTGGCTCAACTGCAGACTGGACAATAACATTTGATTATGATGATTACGTGTATGTATTCAGTGTATTGAATGAATGATCTACTGGTTTCAAAATGCGCCTGCAGGACGTGGGAAGCAATAAAGGGAGCAGACTATGATGCCCACACATTCACAAGGAGCAGTCACATCTCGTGGCCTCTGGACGACGAGCCTTTGGAGACGAGCTTTACATTTTGTGCAGCGTAGCAAAACAGTATTAGTAATTGGCCCTCTTGTCGGGATGAATGATTAAGTCAGGCAAAGTAAAAACATGCCATCCGGTTAAAGTGATAGGACACATAACAAGGAAGCAGCAGGGTGCTCGGCCAGCGCTGAATGAATCCAGCTGTTTACACAGATCACTGAGAGCAGATGTGTGGGTGGACAGGAACGGTGAGGTAACACCAGGACCGAATATATCTTTACCCTCTGTTACTTTTAATGACCAGAGATATGATCAAACACGCTCTGTACCAAAGACAAAACACTGGTCTCAGGACCACTAATGTGTCATATTAAGGATCGATGTACTATTTTACATATGTCAACATATCATTTGCTCATTTAGAGCAGCTATAATTGATATTTCTATATTAACACTGGATCACTAGAATTATAGTGTAAGAAAAAGATCCACTGTCCTCCGTGATGTCTTTGCTGCCAAGCACATGAGCCTGAACCTTAACAGCCTGATGAGGCATTTTGCTCACAAATAAATCACCTTGCCCCCTCAGAGGATTTCCATCCTATTACACCGAGTGTAGAAGCACAATAGGACGGCTGATTAGTTCACATTCCAATCATATCCAACAGGCTAAAAGGATTGAATATAGCTGTTCAGTTTTTAGGCACAGGTGGCATAAGCTGGGGATGTCAGTCGTTTTCCTCAAGGAGGGAGTCCTTAATGTGCGTCAGCTCAAGCGTTGCGATACTTAAAAGCAGACAGGAAGCATCCTCACTCTGCGAGGAAGGGGCACGTTTCAGATTCTGACATAAGACCGAACAACTCTCAGCGGGACAGCCCTGAAATCAATAAGACGCACTAGTATTACAGTAAGTTGTATTCAAGTACCAAACCAAGTGTCAGAAAATAATATTAATGGGGATTTATCTGCATTATTACATTTGTTTAATATAACAAACTCAAACTGATAAAAAAAATGACTTTAATAAATTGGAACAAGTCAACTTAATGCTCCACATGCAAATGCACTTGAACTATACAAGATCGTTGACATATGGAGAGGGTCACATAATCTGACAAAACAATTCAACGTAGAAATGTCCAAATTATTTTTTTCTCCAAATAAAAAGGAAAGGATAAACACACAGGACCTTCAAACACGTGATTCTGAGAAACCACCAGCATGGCAAGCTACCTGCTTTACTGATGACGGTGCAAAAGACTTATCTCATGGTTTATTGATATTTAGACAAATCGGAATAAATTCCTCGCCTGGTTTTTTTTTTTTGTCCCCAGTGAGACAGTTTGAAAGGCTGAGGACAGTTAACGTGGGTCAACGCAAGGCTCTTCAAGCTAAATAACTTAACGACAAGTTTGCATACAAATGTTAGAACGAGCTAAAACTCCAAGGCTTTATGACCACTGACCACCTTTATTCACATGCCACATGGTGACAAACACCCCTGGAACACAGCGAGCTGTAGATTTGACCGCTTTCACTGTACTAGCATTCGATTTCAGTGGGAAAACAAAATCACGTGAGATATCCTCGCCTGCAAAAATCACCGTGTGTATGTGTGTTTTTGCTCGGGTAGTGTTTATTATGGAGAATAAGAGGCAGCACGTCAAATTCAACTGCGCTGTACCAGACAGGGACACTGAAAGATCAAGTGGAGTGGATGGGTGGCTGAAAAGCGAGATGAGCAGATGGGAGATCGGGTGAGGAAGAGTGAGACAACGTTTCACGCTGCCGATCGTCGACGAATAACAAATGCTCCCCTCTGCAGCTGCCCCAGGTAAATCCTCATCTTTGTACTGTCGCTTGTCTTCCTCACCCAAATCTGAAAGCCAGAAAATCCTTCAATATACAGTGGCCATTTAGAAATAACAAACAGCAAAGGATTGGGGATACTAGTTAAACAAACATTACAAAGACTGAGGCTGGTGAGATCTCTACATGTTCACTGTTATGAAAAGAGCTGGATGAGAACTAAAGCTCACCTCGTTGGTCCCTACTGAGCTAATAACACAGCTAATCTTTGTGTTGTCCTTTGACTCCAAGTAGATGGCTTGGCTTTTGTGGTACCTGACGGGATAAAACAGACAGACACAAAAAGCATTCATTGTTAGGAATGAGAGCACAGACAAGAGAGAGGCTCATTATACATCACTTTACCAAGCAGAAAAAAACACATTCCTCCTGAGATGGCACTAAATAGATAATTGGACTGTAAAGTCAAAACAAAACCTCTGTATTTTTAATGGTTCCAAACTTTCAGCCAAAAGAACAGAGGCAACCAAAGGGACTTGATCATTAGGGCTCACTGAAGAATGACGACACATCTCTGTAGCTCTTTGAGGAAGCTTTCCAATGGTCTCGACTTCTTTAGAGATGAATAAATGAGAGTGCACGTACGGCTCGCTCTTCTGATGGCCGAGCAGCCGATAAGACAGGATTCCATTATTTTTACCCCTGTAAATGACTATGTTCTGACACATGCAGAGCTTTGCTCGCAAACAGAAGAGCTTCAGAGCTGTGTCTGCCCAAGCGTTTTCATTATCCCTACAGCTACATCACGGCAGAATGAAGCACTGCTTCTAATGCAGCCATCTTTCATCCAGGACATGCATTTTAAAGGTTGCTTTATAAACCAGCACTTACTCGTGACTCCTCGCCCAATATCTCATTCGGTAGCCCAGACCAAAGCCAAAAGACTTAAAGCCCAACTAAACCAATGACAATGGGGCCATCTGGTGGTGACAAAAGTTGTTGTCAAGTTGCACGGAAAGTAGCACAAAGTCATTTACCATCTTTTATCATAATAAAGTTTCCCCTCCTCGATGCGGGCCTCATAGCGCTGAGAGGGGCTCTCCATGGGAGCGGAGGGGACGTGCTCTGGAGACGAGGGAGACACTATAGAACGAGAGAAATCTGATTAAGATCACCATCCATAATGTATGTTCTAATAGCTTCATGTGTAGGTATGGTTTGTTTTGTTGGTGTGTTATAGTCAGAAAAGTATGTGGTGCATTTCCAGAATCGTATTTATAGAAAGTTAGCGCTGACATACCTGGGCGTTTTGGTGATTTAAGCTGTAAAAGAGAAATTGGGATATTTTTAATAGACATAATAATAATATTCAAAAGATAAGAAGAAGCTCAGTAACACCTACCTTATTAAGTGTTCTTAGATCTTCTGTTATCTGTTCATCTGTTAGCAAATAATTTAGCTGAGGTTTGAGGAGTTAAGGAAGTTTTATATATTAGAAATTAAGCAAATAAAAACAAACAAATATGCCTACTGAATATTCATTTACTGTCTGCATCCAAAAAGAAAGCGCAGGTTTATGTGAAGGATATCTGGTGCAGGCTTTCTCCGTTTGTCTGGTATTGGGACAGGATCGTTGGGCCGCCGTCGCAGCTTCCGAGTCATGATAGGTTTTACTTCCATAGAGTCTACAGACGCAGAAATGATAACAATCTCAGATATGACAATGTCGTCTGAAACGTGTCTACCAAAAAGCACAATCCGAAGGTTCTACTGTAACCTGATCTAATGTGCAGAAAGAAAAACTCTCACTTCCACCCACGTACTTTTAGACGATTTCTCTCCCTTCTGCAGAGCAAGTTCCTAATTAATAATCCTGTTCTGGTTCCCTTACCGCCTGTCAGCTCCATTGTTAATTTTTCGTTCTCTATCATCTTCTTCTTCTCCTCCAGTTCAGCAATTAGGTTTTCCTTCAGTTCAACCTTTTTATCATCAAACTCCTTCACAGCTGCCTTCTTCTCCTTGATGTAGTTCCTCTCCACCTGCTCTGTCTGCAGAAAGTTGACAGATGGAAACAGCAGAAAGAGAACGGATGTTTTCCTTGTAATAGGAAGGAAATAAAAGACAATTCCACATAAATATTTTTAAGTATGCTTACCTCAAGTTGAAGAAACAGATCTGTACAGGGAAATAAGGAACAACAGTTCAAAGTCATCATAATGGCAAGTTTTACCTGACTTTAGGCAACATAAACAGCAGTTACACATATGAATCAGGAGCTTGCATCAAAAATATCCTAAAATTTTAACTTAAAAACAAAACAGAAAAAAGCAGATGCTATTTCAGAATGTGTATTGTACCGAGTTTTACCCTTTGGCAAAGACTGTCCTCCACTGGGACTATTATGGCTCAATTACCAGAGGATATGATTACTCTTGTTCCAATGCATTCTGGGCAAAGCTAACAGTGCTAAGTAATCAGCAAAAACTGATTACATCAAACTCTGGCACAGATAGCAAGCAGAAGAAAAAGCTGATCACACAAGCCACTGAGTCAACAAAAACAAAGCGGCCAGGATAGTGATAACAGTCAGATGGGAGAAATGGGAAGGTGGTAGAAGATTTGATTTCTGTTCTTGCAAATAACTCCAGAATGGAACCATTAACTGGGTACTGTAACTACCTGGCCCTTACATGCTGAACCACACTACATTCTTTAATCTCCTGACTGCATGTATGACGTTTATGTTTCCTGCACAGTTGACCAGTAACAAACACTGATGCTCACACGCAACACACTGATCTCTTTTTTCCCCACAGACAGTTCCAATAAATTTTTATCTTAATTTAGGCAGATTTATCGTTGGCAACATGAGGAAAGGCAGAGTTGAATTCCCTAGCGTTTATACCAGTTAAGAGCATATGAGCATTTAGCTAAACTACAGTTAGAGTCCGTGGGTTTTGTAACTCTTGGCTATGTTTTCAAACTCCAAGGTTTAAGCTAATCTTTGTATATAATACTTGTATAACACTTCCATGTACAATGATTCTCCACTTAGATCTATGATATATCCTTGCTCTGGAAAAAGTGTCCTCTTTCTTAGTTTCACTTCTAAACGCACTTCTCTTTCTCTGACAAAGCAAACTTAACACCAGCGAGCACAGCAACGCTTGTATAATATTCTCCAAAGATACTGTGAATGCATCAGAAGCAACAATCGCTAAACTTGCCTGCATTTCGAAGTCTCTCTTTGTACTGTTGGTCCAGCTTCTTCATTCTCTTTTGATACTCCTGCAGTGTACCTGAAAGAAAATATGTCATCTTTTAAAATTGAAGACCTTAAAACGTCTACGGTATTATTCAATTATGACTTAGTTGTTTATGTAATATGAGTTCATGTCAATGACAATTCACTGCAGCATCTATCTTTAACTCTCAGCACCAACCCACAGTATAGACTAGATTACATTGACACTGCACCTGCATTGGGATTAGCCAACAACAACATTCAATATCAGCCTGAGCAGTAAAGACCTGGTAGAGCATCTAATTGTGCTACTGCATTCCAAGACCTCCCAGTCAGCAGTTCTGACACAGTAAACTAGTAGTAAACTACAGAACAGACATGATTATTCAGAATAATCTGTATACGGTGAAGAACAGTTTGTCATCAGATACGATTTGGTTTCGTTTTTTAGCTGGTTTCTATTACTAGACAGAAAAACAACTTTCAAGATGTCTAATGGTGTAATGCCTAACACCACTATAAGTATTAAGGCTTTGGTTACATCCTTCAAAAACCCCCAATGAAAGTTTCTGCTCACACAAATCCCACCAGATAAGGTAGTGATTCATATTTGGAAAGTCTAACTCCTCCAAACAGAGAAAGAAAACCCAAGTAATTACCTTCCTGTAATTGCTGCAGCTGTCTTTTCAGAGAGGCCAGTTTGTCTTGGTACATCCTGCATTGAAATAAAAGAATAAACAAATGACTTCGCCCCTCACTTTCTGCAGCAAACTGTCAGATATTTTTTTTTTAATCAAGCTTAGAAAAGTTGATCCATAGTAGGCCAAAGAAACTTACTGCTCTTTGATTTCCACATAGTCATCCTCATCATGCTTGGCAAGGTCTGTTTCACTGGCATCCTCCGTGTCTGGAAATGGGCATGACAGCAGAGGAAAATGACTCAAATGTCAAAGCGATTTCACAAGTGAATTTCAAAGCATTGCCTCAAATTCAAAAATGCACTATCTAAGCATACAGGTTTCTGGATGTCCTAAGACCAACTAAATGCTATTAAGTTGACTCCGTGGACAGACAGGGGACATGTGTGCAATGCGTGGCACTAGCAAGAACACCCAGCTTGGATCAGTCCGGCGATCGGGATTTAATCAGATGACTATAAAATAAACGAGAGAAATGTAGTTATTACTTAAACTGTCAGGCAATTGCCGCATGGTGCGATTAGTAAGAAACGATCTCCGATCTCTTGGCCGTACAGCCGGTCCAACGGCAACTCCATCAAAGACAAAGCTAATATATCAAACCGAAGCTAGTGCAACATGGCAAACTTGGGAGCCAAGTTTCTAAGCACCGGATACAAGCTACTGTGGATCAGACGACGTTACCTTCGAGCCCCGACACAAGAGAAGGACAAGGCCCGGTCATTTTAAGCTGACACAGCAGCTTTCATTTTCGGTTAGCCCTAATGTGCTAACTTCAGTTAGCCCTGTCTATTGTAGAAAGAGTAAACCGAATCTAGCTCGAGTTGTTAAGACATAACCCTTAAACGTATCCAGAATGGAAAAGAGAGAGTCCATCTGCTCGGTTAGACGTCAGCGTCAGGAAACTTGTCAACCTTGTAGTGCTGACATCGCCTTGCTTTCCTCGTCTTTCTTTCTCTTTGACTGCAGTCCGTCCCGTCTCAACGACTGTGTGAAAAGGGCAGTGCAGTGGACACAGTACGCAGGGCTTTGCCTACCTGCCGACCCGTCAATGTCTGAGCTAGCGTTAGGTAGCTAGTTGGCTAATTAACGCGATGCATTTGTTTTGGCTGTCATGACATAAAATTCTGAATTAGTCTAGGTCGGCTGACGCATATGTGTCTCAAAGCCGAATTCCGTCGTTGGCCTCAGTTTTGTACAATATTGTGAGTTATATCTATCCGTCCAGCTCCAGTGTAGTTGGCATCCTACACGTAAAGCGAGTACTACAGCATTAGCTAGCTAGCGTGTAAACATACGAGTTAATATGTTTTATGGTCGTTAAAGGTGGGTTCAAATTTCTATCACAATTTGAAACGCTATGATGATGTAAGCGATTTGTCTGCCTATCGTTACCTGCTTCTGCGTATTTACGGTCTTTGCATGAACTTGCCTGGCGATGGTCGTCTAGCTAACGTGGTGCGTAGCTATTTGAAAGCTAGCTCACTACGCTGTATTGAAGTTGTCATTAGACTTGCTTTACAGCTTCGGGAACAGGCATTTACTATCACCCAGGAAGTGCTAAAACAATGCACGCCATTTACATTGAGAGCTGAGTTATCACCTCGGCCAATTTGTAAATCAAATTAATCATTGCGTTCAAAATATCGCTGAATTTTGACAATTATCGCGTATTTCCGTTTCTTTCCCAACAAGTAGACATAGCCCAACGGTCAACGAGCTTTTGGTCAATTCGTTTTACGCTACCTTCCTCCGAGTCTCTTCCCCTAAAACTCCGATCATCGTCCTCGTCCACGCTGTCGAGTTCTTCCTCGTCATTATAATAATCCACCATAGGTGATAGCAAAGTTGAAGCCATTTGTTCGATGGAAAATGTAAACAAACACAAAATAAACAATCGATTGTGTTTTGCAGCTTACTTGGAACGGCGCCTACAACTGGCAGGACCTCCGCGTATCAAGCTGGCTGACATTCTGCCTGTACACAATGACTGTAATCCTAATTTATAATTTGGGAAATAAAAATATTTTACTACAAATTTTAATCAGATATAATGAATATTTTGAGAAAAGGATACTAGCAAACGCGACCAATAATTGATGCGTGTCCATTGAAATATAGGGTAAATCCTGAGACAGGCACACTTTTGAACAGTAGGGGTTGTGAGCTCACTGTGTTTTGGCTCTTATTCGGTTCTCCATCCTTTACACATAGTTTTTCTACATCCAGCTGGAAAAAGTCATCGAGTTAAAAACACGATAACAGCGTGTTCTCAATTAAACTAAAAAGACTTAAAACGTATTCCTGCTTTCTGTCCTTTTTCTGATACTTAAATTTGGCCAATATGTTATTGTGATACATGAAGTAAGAGATTAAAATGAAAATGAGAATTTACTAGCTTTTCCGCTGTGGATATCTAACATTTTTCTTGGTCACGTGACCAAATATATCTTTGGGTTAGCCTCTATGGGCGAAACAATTAGGCTGCAGCGTAAGCTACAATAGACAGCATCAAACAGGCAGTGAGCATTTTCCATTATTTCCTGATTTTACTTCATACAAAGGCTCTTCCCTGCCTATTGAAAATGAACCTATGTAAATAGGATTATAATGTTATTGTCACTCCCAGGCGTGGGCGCAGCCCTTCCACAGGCCGAATGGATAAAACCCTCATGACCTAAGCCAGGGATTGTGGTTTTGAGTCCCATCTGGGATCTAGCAGAGTGGTGGAGTGGCTCTGCGCTAGTGTCAGTTGGATCCCACCACAAAAGAGATTCTGCACTATGGAATGGACAGGTTTGGACAGTTTTTCAAACAACACACTGGCAGACATCACTAGTGCAAGTGGAAATAAAGTTAGTTAGCTAATTCTCCTTTGCAAGCTTCTTTTGATCATCATTAGTCCAGTCTGATATCGTTAAAAAAAAAAAAATATATATATATATATATATATATATTTTTTTTTTTTTAACAACGTTCTATATAAAATGAAAAGAAGCTGGTGAAATTGAAGGTATTTTAAACACGTTATCAACTAAAAGTAAAACGTATTACACATACCTACTTTATTTAGCTGATTTGATGTCATCCATAATAGCGGATGTATTCAAGGTCGACCTACTCCCCAGAATTCGTCCAGATAAAACAATAAAAGCAGATGGAAGTTTTACGCAACTCGCACAAAAAAACAACAACCATCTTAAGCAAGTCGAAAATGGATGAAATCTGAGTTCAACGCTGTTAATTGTTGAACTTCGCAAACGCATCAGCAGGTGTCAGCATTGTATTGAAGATATTGAGGAGAAGAGCCGCGTTCCCATCGCACGAGTTGCAACAGAAACGGGATGACTCAGTTCATGCATCTTTAATGAAGTTTAAAAGCAATACGGTGTAGAGTCGGTGACAACTTGTATGTTGTACGCATTTCTCCCGTACAGCAGTATTACTGAAGAGATATGTAAAACGGCGTATTTCTGCGTTAGATTACGGTAGACCAGTTGAGCATACGTGCGAAGCAGTACGATTGGTTTTTATTTCGCACAAAACAAACAAGCTAACTCAAAGAAAAGCTCAGTCTGGAAAGTGCACATCCTTCTCTGCGCAACACAAGTTTATTTCCGCTCGTCTGTCAAACTGTCAACCGCGGGCGAGGGGTTGTGCTCCTGCTGCTCCGTCATTCAGGAAGTCCGCACCAACTGCCAGACACTTCGGCAAAGTCACACCGACACCTTCGCGTTTCGGACTAAATACCGCTAAAGTGCGTTGCCTTTTTAAACCAGGACGAATTTTTACGAAAGGTGAGCAGCTGATTTTCTTCCTCCTCTGTGTCGCTGTCACTGTTTGTCACCCCCCCCCCCCTTCTTAACGGTTACCAGCTCGTTCTGTACGCTCGCGCTCTGAAACTGAGGTGACACTTCCTCTTGTCTTAGCGGGCTAAGCTACGGTAGCTAACTGTCAAAGCGGCAAAAGTGGACCTTGACGAGTACCGCTGCTTCTATATTGCACCTGAAGTTGGAAAATGACCACCGTCGACTGGCTTCGACGTTGTTCGGCATGTTGTTTGAGCGCCACTCAACTCGGAGGTGGTGAGTACGGAGACGAGCGTCGGCTCGCCGGGGTTAAGTGCGTAGGTTTTGCTTTTTTAACGGTTTCGAGCGAAGCGTGTGTGTTCGCTGATTGACGTGTGTCTGCACCTGCTGGAAGATCTGCGTTGTTTCTTTGGGAAGTGGGGGTATTTACGCTGTGAGCGGACGGAGAAGACGTTTCGCCGTTTGGTTTGTCCCTCGGCGGGTGACTATGAAGAGCAAATGGATGAAAGGTTGTACTGAGGTGCACCGTTGAGCGGTTTTTTGAAGACGACCAGGCGGCTGGACGCCGTGTGAACTTGTCTGAGGTGTCGCGCTAGCATATTGTCACGCCGTGTGGATCAGTCGGTACTAGATAAGTACAACGGTGGTACCTTCCATTGCATCCTACATTGTTGTGAGTGAGATTTTACTATCAACGCACAGTCGCAATGGCTTTCGGTGGAGACGGTTTAACGAGCACTACATGACCCGAGCCACATTTTACTATTTACTACGCCTCGGCGCACTCGTCAACCGGTCACGCATTATCTGCATTCTTGACACTTTTTTATGCACGATTTCGATTTTGGATAGAGTCTTGTACATCGTACGTGTGTGTCCTACGTGTATCAAGTCCTCCCTGACCCGAGTGCTGCAACGACGATCATCGCATGCATGCAGGACAGTGTCTGGTTAAATACCCAACGCCAAAAGTAAATGTAGGCTAACGTGACGCGCTCGAAATGGCAGATGTAGATAGCAAGCTGAGCACTAAACCCCGAGCTGACCCAACATGATGTCATCTCTTGTGTGCACAGCGCTTGAGTGAGAAGGCAACAGACCCGTGTGTCGTTTGTAAAGATTTATTTTAAGAAGCCGAACCCCGCAATTTCATGCACGCATCGCCAGGTTTTAATCCCATATTATGACATTGCACCTGCTTGTCATTCAAGTCGATTTGTAGTATATATATTTTTTACCTCTCTGCTCAATGTTTGAGTGTGTGGATGGAAAAAAAAACATTCCCCACACATTTCACACACGTTTGTTTTGCACGAATAGCAAAAACTCCTCTTGTCAAAATGCTGAGCAAGTGTCAAACTGATTAAAATAAAACAAAAGAGGGTTTTTTTTTTCATGCTATTGCCACAGTCTCTTGTCCATACTTCAGTTTTGCAGCACTTTTGTTCAAAGGGCATAGAACCTGTTTTACAAATTCACTCTATCTGGGAGGCTCATCTGCAACCTATTGACTATGTTACTGTGACAGGGAACAGAAAGTGACACACTTCATTATTCATAATGGTATCCAGGGCATTTCAGTATTTATGATTTTACTCTGACCCTTTCCAGTGAGAGGTAAATATTAACTAATCTAAGCTATTAAACTAATACAGGAGGAATGTTGATGCTGTAGACAGATAACACACACCGTTAATGACGTTAAGTGCTTGTTTTTTGTACAACAGTGGTGTTAGTCACATCTGGTTGGAGGAAGCTTTTTATAGCACAGGTTGTGAAATGAAAAATGTTCAAATCTAAACTTGGCTAAAAAAAGAGACTTTTTTTATTTGTCATCCAATCTATACACTGTTGTTCTGTATTTTGGATCAACAAATTATGTTAACCATTTCTTTCATTTGGTCTTCATTAAACACTGAATGACGCAGGTCCATATGTAATGTGACAACAAGCTTCCTTTAGACAGGCAGAGGCATTCATAAGCATATTGCTAACACTCATGTTTTTTATTGAGCTGTGCAAGAGATTATTGAGGCGTTAGTCAGGGGTCTTCTCGTGAATTTGCACAAATCCCTTTAAGAACTAATGTCTGTGTGTGTGTGCAAGCTGATTGAGGCACTGGGAAGGACGCATCAGCTGCTCTTGACAATTGGCTGATGTGGCTGTCAAAGACAAGGGGCGGGTTGGGGACGGCAGTGTGAGCCAGACATGAGGCCATGCTCGCGCTAAAGGCAGGTGTCCATCTGTTCAAGTCAAACTGAATTTTAGGACTGTGTTTGTAACACATTATGAGAGCAATGTGTTATATAAAGTAAAGCATTTCCAGGACTTTATCCTGTAATTTTTTAAATTTAGTATATTTGCCATACAAATTCTTAATAATACAAAAATATAATTGAAGTAAATACAAAATGTAGAATTCAGATTTTATTTATTAAGAAAAAAAAACTTTCTGACCCTATGTGAAAAAGTGATTGTCCCCTAAACATTATACCTGGTTGTGTCACCTTTCGTGGCAACAAGTGCAATCAGGTGTTTGTGCTGGCTTAGTGGGGGCATGGTCTGAAAAATTCACCAGATATTACAATGGAAAAGGGACATTTAAAGTAATGGAATCCGCTATAATGTATAACAGGCTACATGAGGTTACAACGGTTTGACCTCTATATGCCTGCTGTAGCTTCTGATTCATAGCTCCCCGAATGCTGCAATGTCTTATACAATCTCTTTCAGTCTCAGTTGAATTCTGACTCGTCTAATTTAAGAACAACAATATGACATACAGGCCAGCTTGTGGTGTTGGAGAACCTGGACCTATGATAATTATCACTGAAAACTGTCTTTTGGACAGTCTGCTCTGTCCCAGCTATTATCCAATAAGTAAAGTCTTATTAGTATGTGTGGCCTCCTCTTTTTTGGGTTCATATAGATGTCACAGTTAATCAGTTAACCTACCCTGCTGTCAAAAAACCATGACAGGCTCCAGGCCTACATGTTTTATGGCTTTCCTCAACCCTGTCTCGCTTGTCAAGACACTGTTTACAGGCTGTGTGCTAGGTCAGCTCTACATACCTAGGAGACAGCCATTATGATATTTTCCAAAGGTTGAAACTCTTGATGCCAGCGGAGAAAGTCTTGGCAGGTTTTATTTTGCATCTAGGGCAACCTGTTGACGGGAAATAACAATTTTCTCCTCCCTGCTGACTAATCCACCTCAGCATCATCTTACAACTCTCTTTTGAATTAAATGAACTTTTCTCGACTTCCACCTGCAAGCTGACTTAAAGAAATATGTTTGAGAATTGTCAGTTTAGCTGGTGCTAGTGCAGTTTGGTGGTTTATGCCACAGTAGCAGAGTGCATCAAATATTAAAGCGCTGCTGTCAGGCTTAATGTTCTGCAGTGATCTGGTTTAGCATGTCTAATATAGGAATGCTGTCTCAAATGACAAGGAGAATTATGCTGTCTCTGCCTCCACTTCGCCTCTACTAGTACATAGAGGTGTACATCTGTACTGTACATCCATTCTAGACACGGAAGAGCAGGTCATAATTATAGCTTTTAAACATCAACAAAATCTTTATTTATGTCATTTTGTTATAGCAGTGTATTTCACCGATGGCTATTTTAGACTTTTTTGGGCATTGAGCATTTTCTTTGTTCTAATTTTATGTAATGTAGTTCTTTTCTTGTTGTAGATCTTCCTGTTTAAACAGAGAGCGGCTATAACAAGGCAAAGTGATTTATCTCTGGTATTAATAAGGTTTTGATTGATTACTTGATTTACATTTAGTTCTGGATTTGAAAGAAACTCTGTATTTATCCTGACCATGAAGAGTCCCAGAAAAGAATGTGAAATGGATCTAGGCATGGCCTCACAGCCGGTGCAGACCTGAGTCATGGCCTTGGTCTACCAAAAGCTCTCCGAGGCAAGGAAGTCAAGGCCCAACAGATGTCTCATCAACAACCGCCTCCCTAGTGAGTGTGCCACTTTGGCTGTTCACTTGCCACCTCGCACAGCTAAAAATTGTTTTCATTTGACCAACTGGTTGCAATCCTTGGCGAGAGACGGCATCCAGCTGTCACCCATTTAAGATTTCACACTGAAAATAGCACGTACATCAGAAGACATTTATTACACCTTATAGCTTTTTTGTCTGGAGGCACATGCTAGTTTTTATTCACCTGACAGGTTAATCTTTTTTTTCTCTAAGGCAGCCATACGATTTGTTTTGGTAATGCTATTATGACTGTATATATGTATTAGTCTCCTTATTAGATTACAACTAGAAATTATGTACGCAAAAACAGACATATACTGTTACCTCAGTAGATGAAAATGGAGCAATTAAGGAGAAAGTGGAAGGCTCTCTGCTGTTAAATACATATTTTCTCTTGTACATCAAATTGTTCTTTCCTTTATTGTTTTCTTCCTCAAGCATACGGATCTCTGTGTCATAAGAGGAGCATTTTGGCAAATTAGTTTGACGGGGTGTGGGAGGCTAGCACAAGCAACTTGATTACAGCCCTTCATTAGATGTGTGCCTCTAGCCTTTGGTGAGGCAGCTGTGACCATGAGTTGGTCCCTTGAGTCACCCTTGTCTTCCATGACTAGGTCAAGTTGAAGTACTGTTATTATGTGCAGCCATCATGATCACCCAAAAAGACCATCATTGCCGTTGCCTGATATATCTTAAATCTGCCACCACCACCACTCTTGGGCCTGGGGCTTAATTTAGCTCAGAAGAACTAAGGAAAGGGCTTAGGCAGGAGTATTTTTAGAACTACAAGAAACGCTGTAATAGCAGCCTTTAAAAAAGTATAATTTCTTAGACCTACAATTTGCATCCATTCTGCTCACTCTGTCTTGTGTACAACCAGCCGGGAAAACTCCAGTATTCATTGCTAGCTTAGCAGAGTGGGACATGTCAGCAAGGCTTAGGATGCTGATGTCAGTGGGGGAGAGGTAATACACCACACCACATTGGACTATTTTAGGAGCTTGCCTTGTCTGCCCAAAGCGCTTTTTAGTCTCATAGTTCTACATCATTATTTTTACACGGTGCATCGACAAAAATATTTCTCAACCTGTTTTTGTCATTGCGGAGAGTTTCCCTGGTGTGTTGGTTGAGCACTTCCACATTAGCTAAGCAGCAGAACAGTGGGAACAGTGTCCAGTATTAGCATTATTTAATGACTACTGACAAGCTTTCATTCCATGGCATTTCCAAATTGTGCAGGGCTCACACGAGTGATGTTGCCTGACAAGATTTCACTGAACCTTTTCAGTCTGGCTGCCACTGAACCTACTGTAAGTGCTTGATAACTCTTTATCTATGTGTGCCAAACTGACCCCATCCCCCCCCCCCCCCCCAGTTCCAAGAGAAACTAGGCCTCAACCCAAGCTATGTGCAGTCCTAATACTATGACTGGACAGTCTCCATTGGGTCAAGTGGAGATTTGCCTCTAATGAATTTGGGGGAGCTTGTGTTCTAGCCAGCTAGCAGTGAATTTTTTACATTTTTAAATCTGTAGTAAGTCTATGTCTCAGCCTGGCTGATTATTGCAGAATTTACTCAAATTATTATAAATACAAGACCAACTCAAAACGATCAAATAATAGCAGTTAAATGTTTGGACAACATAGTTATTTTATTTTTTCAGCCTCCTGTATAGCTTCTATTAACTTTCTTATTGTTTAATTTTCCAAACCTAAATTTATCAGAGTGAATATGTGTGGTGTGTCATATTGCATGAGGAAACACAAGAGTTTCTCATGAGGTTAAGTAATGCAATGCAAGCCAAAGTACTTCTGCCACCATTTTCTTGCTTAATAGTCCATACTAGGACAGCTTGTATGCCTTTCTGAACCTAGGAGCTGGAGGTTAAACTGAACAATTGTCCAATTAAATTGTGACTTGGAGGAAACGCGGCGAGTCAACGCCCCACCCCACTACGTGTCTCATTCATACTCATTCTCATGCCTCTCTTACTTGCTCACAGTCTTGTATCATACATATACGCAATTTAACTAGAAACCCAGGAGGCCGCAAACTTTAGAATAATTGCAGAGATGATATCATCCCATTGGGCAAATGTGGAAATGGTTAAATTATCAGGCTGCAAGGATATCAAAGAAGCCGATAGTGTACGCCCACCCTTCCTAGGGTTTTATAGACAGTAGCTTGTGTTGCCCGTGTCAAATGATTGTTTCTTGGTGTGAGGGATGGACCATGTCAGTTAAGTTAACTGTTATCAACAATAATCCCGTCACTAGTAAGCACATAAACAACAATTTAATGCAGTAGTCATCAGTTGTTTTTGGAAATGCTTGATAACATTCTACCTTAACTGCCTTCAGGAGAAATGAAAGAAGCCAGGTGGGGTTGCTGCTGTCAACCCCACACATGACCAAAGCAAAGGTAATAAACATTAAGAGACTACCGTTACTATGTTTTGCCAAGAGCTTGTGTCCGTCTGCCTTTTTTTTTCTCGAACAATTGCTTGCTCTTTCTCCCTCTGCTATATTGAACTGTGTTCTAAACATGAGGGTTCTTGTTATTCATTTATAGCCCTTTTTGTGACATATTTGCAAGATAAAGATTTAGTTGAATTATTGATTGGTAACACATGCATGTCCACAGAGTTTTGTGGACTGTAGAGGTTTTGATGGCTGAACTGTCTGTACTGGTGAGATCAGAATGCACAGCTGAAGAAGAAGATGTTTTACCCGTTTCCGTTTTCCTATCCCAAAGAGAGATGGTGTGCATTGTTGCAAAAGTTAATTGATCCCACCAAGAACAGCAAGTTCTGTATTAGAAATAGCAGAATAATAAGGAACCGGCCTTACAGTGAGGTACTTATTGGGAAGTCACTATTCTTAAAATCTGTTTGTACAACAACAATTTTTTATGTGAAGTTAGGTAAAGTGAGATCTTGCAATAGAGTTACTTCTCAAAAGGGCCAAACTTCATCTGGCACCTGGATGATTAACTTGAGCTATACAGTATCTGGCCTTGGGAAATTACAGGATGAGGCACATTTAAAATACATACATTGGTACCCTTGAAGCTGCCCGGAGTACTGCAGCTGATAAATTCACCCATGTGCGTCAGTTCAGAGTGTGTTTTCCGACAACATTAGCACGGCTTATGGTTGAAGTTAATCATCCAGGTGCCTGATGAAGTTTGGACCTTTTGGGATCTGTCGTTTGAGATTTCTTGCCCGCCTTAATAATTACAAATCTCTGGGATGCTCTCGGCATTAAGCACACATCCATTGCTACCCGGAGTACTGCATTGGCGGCTGTGGCTCCGGAGCTACAGCTGCCAAAGTAGCATTTAGTCGTTTCATTCCGGTGATATATCATATAAGTGGCGTTGGGTAAGAAACAGAATCACAAATTGCCCCCCGGTGTATCAGGTCAGCTATTGCAAATGCTTGAATAGATTGTCTTTATTGGATAGATGTACAAACAAAAGCCATTAGCACTTTTAAAGACTGTTACTTTACTTACTTTAAAGACAGTTTATTTTCTGTTGGCATATTGATTCACATTTATTCATTTTAGGTAATTGACCTATGCATGTATATCTCTGTAATACACACACATTCACAGTCTAGATCCTGTTTAGTATTAATCCACAGTTTTGTAATGTTCCTTCATAGGGCAGATATTTTATTTTGTATTCCCCTCTATACTTTTTATGTGTGTGTGTGTGTGTGTGTGTGTGTGTGTAAAAGAGGCTTGGATGAATCACTACAGATCTAAAAGAGGAAGGGGGAGGCTAGGTTCTGAGCCTGAATTAATTCCCAAACTAATTGCGGGCAGACTTTACGGGGGATAAAAAGCTGGAATCCTAAAGGCTAAAACCCACAGGCCCTCTCCCACTCTGTGTAAACCCCAGTGATAATGTACATAATTTATTATGTCAGTGTATATTTGAAGAAGAAGAAGAAGAAGAGGCAGATGCAAAACACAAGGGAAATGACTCAGTGGCCTAGATGCATGTTTCCTTTTTGGGGTTTCCTCTGCTTGATTTCCTCCCCTGTCTTTCTCTTTCATTTTGGCTGATCATTCTCTTTTTCAGGCAGAAGAGGGGAGGTTGTAGTTTAGCATGATAGGCTTCTCTTGCTGTGTCGTGTCCACTGACAAGCTACAGCCAGTAGTAATTTTTAGCTGATATGCTATGATGATCGAGCCATTTGCGTGTTGACATTAGGCATGTACTATATGTCTACTATATTTTTGATCAATTGAAAACAATAGAAGCACAGTATCATGTTAGTGATTTAGACAAATTCACAGACTTTTGACACACAAAACTGTACCCCAGACCCCACACCCTGACCAGGCATGGTCTTATGGAGAAAGTAGAATGATGTTATAGCTGCAGAATGACTCACTTTTTGTTGTGTTCTACTCCAGTTCCATGTGATACACTAGCAGTTGCAATTGCTGTGAATTATAGCATCATCCCCCACCCTCCCATGAGATCCTGACAAATGAATATGTGACATTATTGTGTTCCCTCCAAGAATATGGCTGTCAAGAAAGTCTGAGAGAGCGTTTCATCCACCCAGCATAGATATCTTACATGTAGTCTATTCACTGAGCTGTTTGCAATATTTAGAAGAAATCTGTGTGCTATGCATGACTTTGGCTTGTCTGCAGGGCAGTCCATCATGCTCTTAAAATCAGCAAACAGTGGTTGGCAGAATAGGGAAAGAAGACAGCTGAAAAGATTAAGATACTTCTCAAAATTGTTCTAAAGATGTAACTCAGATGTAACTGTTATTTTAACAGCAATTTGACAATGGCGCTATAATGTAGTGCATCACCGTACAACTGTAAATATTTACTGTAATTTTAACAGCAATAGGTTGTTGCCCTATGTTCTATGATTTTTACAGCTACTGCTCTAACTAATTTGATAGCATCTCTGTTTTGTAAATCCCATAAAGATTATATTATATATTGTATAAAAAACACATTCAAGCGATCACAACATGACATTTTAACACAATCATACTAATGAATAATTGCTTATATTGTCTTATCATATATTTTCTGTAATAGTTAACAATTAGGATATTAATACAGTAATTAAAATGCTCTACATTATCAGTGTAATGTAACAATAGCATTGTATGTCATATTAATACAAGTAAAAACAGTTTTTTTTCTCTTTTTTTTGTCATGCATTCTCTATTTATTACATGTAGTAAATTTACAGTAATCCTAGAAAAATATACTTCATGAATATATAGAATATACTGGCATCAAATCTGCCATTTCCAGCACTGTACTTTTTGTCATTTTACAGTATCTGGGGATGGTGGACACATGAACAGTTGTAGATTATCTTCACACACGCATACATACATACAGCTCAACCTGTGTGTTGTGGAGTGTTTACATTTTCATTATGAAAATAAATCAAGCAAGTGGCGGAAGCTACTCACTGACATTCTCTTATGCACAGCTTTCACTGTGACACGGACAACAGGCCTTTATTAAATCTTTCTGCTACTCTTGATTAGAAAATCCCGTTTTAGTAGTTTATTTACACACACACTTAGAGATGAACTTTAATCAGTTATGGGTTTACATTTGTGTGTTTGTCTCCATGCACACTGCTAATTTCATGACTATACCATAATGTTATAGTTCTGTGTGTTCTTCATGAGTGATATGGCTTTGTAGATGCCAAAACCTATGTGTGTTCGCATACTTTTCTCTCACTCTGGCACGCACATGCATTTTGCATGGCCGTATGTGAAAGAAGAATATGGCTACGACAGCAGAATCACTTACTAGTTGGTTTAGGCATTTGACTACCGGCACTTGTTACTGTGGTATCAGGGACATAATAAGGGCTTCCTCAGCCTGAGTCTTCTTTAAGACACCTATGCCCCTATGCTTTTGCATTGATTTAGGGGCTAACTTCAGCCATGACACAGTCTGAGCAAATAAATATTAAACTATCATGTGGCCTTTATCTAAAACAACAGCAGACTGATTGATCTTGCTGCTATACTATCTGACATTTGTGTATGTAGCTGTAGGTATTTTGCTGCCACAATGAGAATCAATGCAGTAGGGAATTTATAATGTCCCAGCTGGGCCAAGCTAGATATGGCCAGTGGCATGAGTGTTAAATATACCAATGAAAACACCAACAATCATCAAATGGCACCATAGTGTATACTATTAATTTTGTTTGTACATATCGATGGCCACGCCTCACAAAATTTAAATCCTTGTAAACACCCTTGATTTAGATTTTACTTTTAATTGTACTTCATCTTAGAGAACAATTTGCTTTGTTCACGTGACTGAGCTATTTTTAGATTACACGGTGTAGGCAAGCAGGAGGCGGGAAAATGGCCCCATGGGAAAATATAGCCTCAAAGTTGAATACTAGGCAGAGTTTTTATTTTTCCCTGTTGTGTTATTGTAGTAATAAAACTGCAATGTCTTTTAGCTTCAAGTTTCAATTTTGTCTTTGCTGAAATTCTATAATTCTTTATACACCTGTGCTATTGTACATGCCTTAAGGAGGGAGTATACTGTACTGTAAGTGGTAACTAGTAACTAATCTTTACATTCAGCAAACGGAAAGTGCAATTAGCCATTCACATGGAAGTCAGATAAACAGCATCTCCCTTAGATTTTAAATTCGATTAATTAATGTAAGATTGCAAAATGTGTTCAAATACACCAAAGCAATGATTCTTATATATTGAATTATTAGTCACCAGCCGTGTGAGTATTGTTAAAGTGGCTGTCCGAAACTGAGCTGATGGTTTTCTTTCTAAACCCCGTGACCCTGGGTCAGTTCTGTGGGTTAAATTGGCTTGCACATGGGCTTATGCTTTACAAATTACACCCTGTTAACCCTTAGATTCACATTCTCTCAACCAGTCACTCAACTCTCTCATTACCACCAGGTGAGCTCATTAGCCAACAGGACCACCATCTGAGCACTCCATCGTGAATTCAAAAGCTTTTGAAGGGAAAGGGGTTGTGCTTGTCAGTAAATATATTTCCAATTTGATAAGACAACTCTGAAATATCTGTATTGATCTGACATTGTATGAACTGTATGTATGAATGAATTGGTGTGCTTTTATTCGAATGATGATGCAGTTAAACTACCTACAATACCCTGATATTGTTATGTGAGCGTTCACGTGCTTGCACTGTACATACACTTAGTGACACACAGCCAGAAGCCAAACTAGGTTTTGTCCAAGTTGGAAAGAGGAGATCTAGGTTATTGTGAGCCCTGGGGTGATTTGAGTGTTGTTTTATTTGTTTATTTTTATTAATAATTCTCCTGGGAACAATGATTTAGTCATTGTTGCTAAGGTGCACATGTAAAGTCTCTTTATATCAATTGAATCGTTTCTGGACATAATTTGCATAAAATCCAAACACATGTACATGCCGGTGTTTGTTCAGTGAATCAGTTTAGAGGAGGTGGCGCTGGTGGAGTCATGCTTTTAAAATAACGAACCGATACTGTGCAGGGCCTACAAGGGTTTTCAAAAAAATAGTTTTTTCTGCAATGATTGCTCTAGAGAAAAGAAATTACATAAAAATGAAACTCCCACATTTAGTCATGTGTTTTACTGCAGCCCCGGAAGATGCAGCAATAACTGCACAAAATGTAGAATGATGAAGATATTAACCTGTTCTGAAAGTTTTAAACTGGTACCACTGCATTGTCAAGTGTATATTTGAATACAGAAACTCTTTACAAGTTATCTCAAAAAAGGTTTATCCAATAGCAACTGGACTTGTAGGTTTCTTGACGACGCCCTTCTATCCAGAGGGCTCTGGTTTTCACATATGTTAATGTGACCACCTGAAAACCAGAGGGGAGGACCATCCACAGATGACCTCCAATCACCAACCTGAGGGTTCCACAGGGTTTATAAACCTGCTCCTCAAACCAGTCAGTCAGACTTGAGAAAGCCCTCTGGATAGAAGGGGGAAACGTCGTCAAGAGTCGTTTTTTGAGATAACCATGACCTGGATGACTGAGAACCTTCACAGATATCTTTACAAATTGAACATTGAGACAAATACTGTTACTGTCATTCTCTGCCACTGCCTTTCTTTGACAATGTTATAACAGAACTATTTCAGCCTTGTCAGGGTGGAACAAAGATATGTGTGAATTTGAAATCAAGTTTTAGATGTTTTGAGTGCCCCACAAACCTTAGCAAGTTTGTAGGGCACTCAGTGGCCCTTCAAGTACCAACAGGCCAATTGCTTGTTTAGTCTTTAGTTTTGGTGGATTGCAGGGTTTGTTAAGTAAAAAGATGCGTTACCTTGCCACTTCGAATGTGATATAGTATCCAATTCTGTGGTTTTGTCCATTTCAAACCTCCATTGCAAAAAATCCTCCCCTATGGCTTTTCACCTCTTTTGCCTGCTTCTCTCTCTCTCTCTCTCTCTGTGTGTGTGTGTGTGTTTCTATGTACTGTATGTGCAACCTGTTGATCCTCCCTCTTTCTGTGATGTGTGAAATTGTGTGCGAGGGACTGTTGAATAATTGAACAGACCGATGACAGCGCTCTGTGACACTGCATAGTGTGTTTGCTTGTTTGAATCACTGTGTGTTTGTATTTATTTAGGGAGGAGGGGTTTGGAAAAAAGACAGTGCAGAGATTGATTTAGTGTGTGTGTGAAAGACTGTGTAGGTTCGGACAGAGCAAGACACTAGACCACACACACACTATTGACGAGGTTGGTGTAAAAAAGCTCAGTTCACAAGGCACTAGCGCTGATAGTTGCCAGAGAGGATGAATGGTTTTAATAGAGAAAACTCCAGGCTTCGCTCCAAAGGGACGCACACACACCGACCCCTCTGGGTGAGCTTTCACACTGAATGAGGGATGGTCTTTGTGTGGCAGAGTTTGTGTGACCACTGAATGTATGTGTGAATATCTTGTATCTTTTATCATCTTTTCAGAAGGCCACAGGTGGATTTAATACATTCGGCTTAGTCGTATTACTTTTTTTAAATAGATGGCACTTTGAGATTGCATATAGTAAATCTAAAATGATTGACTCCAGTGCAGATGAAGAGACCTGAACTTTGACTATATTTGGAAAGGTTTTTTTTAAGCCTTCAGATCAGGATACAAGATTTCAGTAGCTTCATACAATGAAAAGTATTCAGAGACAACTGAAAAGAATTTCACCGTGGTCATATGTTGCTCATCTCTGAACATGTTTTTCAAAGAGATCTGTGTACACACTTTTGCTGGAATTATCTTTCTTTTCTTGATCATCACTGGTGATCCTCAGGGCACTGAGGGAGACATTTTTTAGTTTTAGTTTGGTTGTAGCAGTCACACACATGCTGTCGGTGTAAAACAAAAGCACACAAAGCTCCCTCTTTGCGATAGCTGTATTGCCACAATAAGCTGTGGAAAAGCAACTGTGCCTTGTTGTGCCCCTTTTTGTATTACGTGTTCCATCCATTTACATTTGGAAAAGTACAAATACTTTTCATGCATATTTACTTAGAGGAAAAATGTTAGATGTGTGTGTGACAATAAAAATGTAAAAAAAAATTGAAGTCATACAATTAAATGCTTAATGCATTAAAGAAAAGTTACAAAAACATTACAAAATCAATGCTGTCAATATAGTTCTGAAAAGAAATGGTCAATACAATTGCAGTCAATTAAGTGAACACCTGTAAACAGCTGGGCCACTCCTGTTTCCATCAGGGCTCAGTCCCACTAGTGAGCACCCAATGGGCGTTGTCTTTACTAATAGAGGTTTCCACTCTGCTGGAGCCTCCAGCCTTGGTATTTTCAATTCCACTGACGTGTTGTTTCTATTGCTTTCTTGTGTATTCATCTTGAGTTTCTGATGAATCTGTAGTTAAACCTTAGTCACTAGCTTTTTGTTTGCTCAGTGTGTTAAATCCTGCTACATAAGTGGACCAGTGTGTGACCCACCAAAACATAATTCGGAGTAATGAGGAATGTCAGACTCTAACCAACCTCTATTATCAGTTTGTCTAGTTTTTGGTAAACATATGTAACTGTACATACTCTTCTTCACCCCGCCATCCACTCTTGTGTGGTGGTTGAGCATGTCGATATATAACAGTATGTAGTCTAAAAATAGAGGTAAGGTTTACAGAATTGTTTATGATTAGTTGTGGCACTCAAATATACGCTGCTGGACATGCCTGCAGTCGGGGAAATTTGAATCACCATTCACACCATTTACCATTTACTTGGTATTATTTTTAGTAGTAAAGAAAAAAAAAGTTAGATTTTGGGAAACTAATTTGTTCTGTTGCTCTTAATGAAAAATTATATAGTCATGTGTGTGCACCAAGTTTAAAGTTAGATCCAAAAGATGGTTATTCTACCTTAGCATATACGAGGAGCGAGAGAAAAAGATAGTCGGACTCTAGAAAGTCTCTGCTTCCAGTCTCTGCAGTAAGTCTTGATTGAAAGGCTCACAAAGTTATGAACAGAAGATGAAACTGAAGAGCCCTATGAAAGGTCAGTAGTATCAAATTATACATTTTAACCCCCACAATATAAGTGGAATAGCCACTGTGCGGGTTTTGACTGTTGTGGCTTTAAGACACCAAAACATTATCAATTAAAATAAACCACAAATTTAGATTTAGGGTTTTCAATTGGTTGATCGGCCACATTTGTTCCTCAATCTACAAACATCCACAGGTAGGCAACAGTGTATGGGGTGGGTGTGGGTGTGGGTGTGGGTGTGGGTGTGGGTGTGGGTGTGGGTGTGTGTGTGGGTGTGTGTGTGTGTGTGTGTGTGTGTGCGCGCTTACGTGTGTCTTAAAAGTGTCACTAAGCCCTTGAGATGAGAGCTGCTGCCAAAGTCTCCAAATCCTGCTTTTGAGTATGAAGTATGTATGTGTGTATTTTTCACTCTGTGAAAATGAGTCACTGCTATAAAAATCCACATCATGCCACCCTGGCAGGATAATCAAGACATAATGTTTAGTTTCTTCCTGTCTCACTGGATTATTTTTTTTCATCTGGGGGGGGGGGGGGGGGGGGTTGCGTAGTGTGGATATCAGCTCATATTTGGTTGTCTCAGCTTTATTTAAAGCAGTATTTTGCAAAGGGATATGTGATTTAACAGCTACCTCCGTCGTGACTCATCAAAAAACGGTCGTCATCAGTAACTGTGGGAATCATCGAGTATGGAATTTCTGAGCCCTCATTCTCACGATTGCTGCTGCTGCTATATGGACACAAACTGCACACAACTCGGCATACTGTACTGACACACACACACACACACACACTGTCTTGTCTTTTGTTCCTGTTATAATTTGTCTGTAATTTGTCTTTAATTTATTGTTTTTTATGTCTAAGTTTTCAAGGAGACTTTAAAGGCTCCCTTAGCATCCAGCTCAGCGAATGCGCCAGGTTGCTGTTTAATGAAGTATGTCAGGGATGCTGTGATCTTTATTTTACTACATTTGTTAGTGCATTGCTTGACCTTTGGCCCACTGGATTTGTTAAGAGTACGATCTTGCTACCATGACCTGGCTTTACAAGTGTCCTTACTGTAAAGATCTTAAACTTACTCTCACGAACACATCGAAACAGCACACACAGTTACTGTTTTTTTTCTCTACAACCTACAATTCTGCGCCTTTTTACATATTTACCTAAGGTGGTAGTTTGTAAGTTACACCTTGTACTGTCAAGGTAATTTTCTCTTATCCATGTGTCTCCAAATAGCATCTTCCATTAACCAAAGAAACACATTCTCAATAATACATTCTCATACTCCCATATGGCTTGTTTTCTTCACTTATTTTTCATTATCTCTTTTCATGCTGCTGGTGTTTATGAAATGATGTATATGAATTTATCCCAACTTAAATTCTCCTGTTATCTCTGTGTAATTCACTCTGTTGACCTTAGTAACTAGACAGAATCACACACTGAGTTTAACGTGGTTGACATTGCAGCGGCATTTAATGCATATAACTTATATATACTATAATGCCACTGCAATGCTAACTTAAAGCAACCAGCTACCCCTGCTAACCTCTTGTATTAGTTTGGCTTATAGCACATGTGCTTGGGTGCAGAATTAGCTTTATTTAAATTTCTATTTAAGTGAAATGTAAACATTTTGTTATATTTAATTTGGGTGTAAATGTAATCCTTAACAACATTTAAACTATTATCACCTTTAAACTACTTAAAATATATTTTTTGAAACTTTCTTATTGTAATTTATAGAAAAGGAGTCTATATTGATTGTACTGCTCAGAATCAAATAGGTCTGGATATATTCCTGGCCTGTACATTGTGTTTACACTTGCAACATGTGAAAGAGACTTTTCTTTTGTCATTCATCCAAAATCTAGACCTAGTTTTTTTTACTCTCACAAAGCAATGGCTGAAACCAGAAAGTTAATCTGCTAATATGTTTACTAAGGCTAAAGGATGAATGTTTCTAGGAAATAAGTTTTCATTGTATAATTTAAACTCAAAATATACACGAGAAAGGGAACTTTAGGGTGGAGCTACATAAGTCTCTGTATCTAAATGTTGCTCTTGTTGGTTGGTCACAAATGTGGAGTGTGTGAGAAGAAAGAGGAGTGCAGCCACAACTTTCCCAGAGGCTCATGCAAGCGTCAGTTTGTGTTATAAATCATTCAGGGACACTCAGAAGGGGCACAATACATTTTTATCCCTCTTCTCCCATCCCTCTATTCTCCTCTTTTATTATTGAATGCAGTCCCTCTGAGCACCCAATCTGGTGCTCGACGTGATCAGGAAGAGAGAGGAGGATGCTGGGGATGTGAAACTAACAAGACATGAGAGCTGGAAATGGGAGAAGTTGAGGAAAACAAGGAAGTAGTTGTTCAATTTAATTCCATGTGGGAATGAAGTGTTTCAAAGCAAAGTTCACAGGGTCATTTATGGGCTAGTGCTGCTGTGCTTCCTGACTGTGAGGTTCATTGTGAAAAAAACGTTAGCTTTTATTGCATGCTCGTAAATGACGTGTATGGTTTAGGGTCAGGTTATGTTCGTTGGTTATGCTGTGGATGCTGCACCACCTGCTTGTCAAACCCAAACACAGTCCAGTGGCTGACGGCGCTCTGCTGTCAGAACAACTTGCTCAGATTTGATGTTTATGTGTGGGTATGCTGTGTGCTTGTGTTTTGCATGTGTGGGAGAAAGCAAAATATTGCATGTGTGGCTCCTTGAGTTTATGAAAGCTTGTGCCTGTCCACAACACCGCGTTCTGTCCTTGAACTCATTTGTTCAAGGGATGTTCTGCTTGAAAGAGAAAGCACTTACCTAGTTTAAAATGGCAGCCTCTTTTAGTTTGAGAATAAATATGACTTGAACATTTTGTCTGGATTTTACTATTGTAAACTAAGTGCTCATAGCATTCTAAGACATGTACAGATACCTAACAGGCTTAATCATATACTGGTTGTTCTGTTGGAGAGAATTTAAACCACAATTCCTGAGCTTTCTGCTGTCATTTCTCATGAAGTTGGAAAAAAAAAAGGATTGCTGATGTGGATCCTGGAGTTGTTGAGGGGATAATAGCTGACAATCCTTAGATTTTCATTGGCTGTTGAGTCATTCCACCATCTGTTATTGTGAGGCAATTTAAAAGCTTTACCTCTGTTTGTACTGGAAGAACTTTGCATGTGTCTTGAGTCCAATCTTTTGTGCTGTAACCCAATCCTGCAAATGTCTTTATAAAATCAGAGTGGCACAAAGTGGCACAAAAGATAAAGGGGAGTCAAAATTAGGCGTACAACTAATGATTTTCATTATAGATCACATGTGTATATTTGAATCTTTTTTCATTCTTTATTGTCTGTTATCAGCCAGAGTTTTCAAACATACAAACGTTAATATAACCATCTAACCCTACTATTGTTTCTCATTCTCTTTTACCTTAGGTAGAGAATAATTCCAGTCATGAAGAAAAAGTCAATTCTGTGCATCAACTGAGGAGAGAAAAAAGGGAGACAGATACTAGTCTGACACCCACTTGACACATTTTATACAGGTAAGTTAAATCGAGTTTGTTGTTTGATGCTATGTGGTCTATTATTGTACTACATTAAAGCAAGCGTGTGTGATCATATCTTCTTTTTATATTTTTAATATAATATACTAATAGTGATAATACTACATACTTTTCTGCAAGTTGACAATGTCTGAGGTCAACTGACTTTACAGGTAATATAGATGTTGGTAAGCAGATGTTGCAAGCATCTGACAGCCCAACTCACGCTCATCTCATTAAGGTCACCCTGCAGTTCATTCTGTTTCACTCCTTGTACAGTAGTGTGTGTGTGTGTGTGTGTGTGTGTGTGTGTGTGTGTGTGTGTGTGTGTGTGTGTGTGTGTGCGTGCGTCAAAATCTCTTCCTTGTTTTAGGTAGACAGCCAACACACACATCAGCTGACGGTAAACTGGGTCTTGTTTGCCTTGTAATGAAAGCTTGCTGCCCTGCTGGCTCTCTGATGTACATATCAGCTAACCAGCCCTCTGTCACACTGAATTAAAGCTGAGTCTGGAAGGGCGCAGCGTTTCTCTGGCCTCCACATACCAATGCTTTATAAAGTTGTCATGTGTATGCATGCACGTGTGAATTCCTGTGTGGGTACTGCTGCAACATAACTACGGTTGCCTTTGGCAGCATGAACAAGAATGCTAGTCTTTAAAGCGGAAGCCTTGTTGCATGTGCCAGGTTTGTGGCTCACAGTATGTAACTTGTTAGATTTAATTTGTATTTTGCATCTATATATCACTCTTTTTTAATGTAGCCAAGTAAAGACTGCAGACAGCATGTTTATTTAAGTTTCTAAAAATTAAATAGTTCGGTTATGTGGTGGGTGTCGATAGCCTTATAATATGGATTTTTTTCAGAATTTTGAAACCGCTTTTAAAAATATAATAATAAATGATACTTATTGCCTTTGGGAAATTTCTTGTGCTTGTCATTGCTTAGCTTTGTAAAGATTTTTTCTCTAAACATTGCAACTTTAAGCTTAGGGCCATTCCTGAAGGAACAGTTGTGTTTGTCTGTGGTTTGGAATCTTTAGTGAATTGGGCAATGATATAAATCCTTCTGCAAACTTGTCATCATCACACAGAGAGCCAACACCAATCATTGGATTTAGCATAAAGTCAGCCGCCTGAGTGTCCAAGTGTACATTCTGTGCCATGGGCGAATCTTGCTGCTGAGTCACCACGAGTGGGAAAAGCGCTTGTGGGGAGTGGGTGCGGTAGGAGGGAACGATTTGATTACACAACAATGCTCAAGGCAAGACAAAGACTGATTTAAAATTTATGGACATCTATTTACTTTCAAACAGGTGAACTTGAGGGGACCCGCGAAGCTGGACTGACAGCACTGTGAGCAATCAGACACACAAAATGCCCAGGGAGACTCAAAGGTTCTAAACATCTACACTATAATCTATCCATACTATTATTTACTATTTTATTGTCACATATGCCACTTTGGGAGTGGGGTGGGGGTAGGACGTAATTTGAATTATGCAAATTATAATATTAGTCTTATGCTAAGCAGCTCAAAGCATTGGGAATTTTACTCTCTACATCAAATGCCCTGCTGTATGCAGATTCTACTCAACAGAACCAACAAAACTTTAGTAGCTTACACCAGTCACCAACAGTTTTGCAGGAACATGCACTTAACAGTTGTCCACTTTATCTGACTAGTCGTCATTCAACCCAGCATTATTCATAACCAGGCTGACCCATTTACTGCTGGACATGGCATACTCCTTAGGGATCTTGTATTCTGGTGAGTCTTACTAGACTGTTTTACTGAGGAGCTTTGATTTGTGTTTTCTCTATCATGGTGTGTATGACCCAGGCTTTCTTGCTCACTCATACGTACATGAGCACCCTAACAGAAATTAAAGAAATCTTCCCCTCTTTTTACACTTTTCTAATTAGAGGTTGTGATTTCAGTCCTCGTAAAGATTTCTGTTCTTTTCCTTAAGCTGAAAGGCTGGGGGGGACGGTAAACTGCTAAAGTCCCTTGCTATACACACACATAAACTGATGCACACATGGACATGGTCTCACAGGCACAACTGTGCATATACAAACACTCAACTTAAGACGCATGTACTTCACCTGCATCCTCATAAGAGTTAAATTTGAATAAAGTGGAACCCAGGAGACGGAGTGTAAAATGAATGATAGATGATCTGTGTTTTCTTTCCTGTCAAAGCTCTGCTTTTGAAGAAATTTATATAAGTGAAGGCAGTAACAAAGAGGATTAAAGACAAAATGTTAAGAGTTGTATGATGTAACAGAGAATACTGAAAGAATGGATGAAGAGTAAGACAGAAATATTTAAGTCACTTCTGTTAAGTTGTATGCAGATGCTTGTGTGATTATGAATGATTATTATTATGATTTGGATCTTTTGATATTCCGCTGTTGAATAAATTATTATTTTTTTGCTTTTTCTATATTTGATTTTGATTCTGACTTGAACTGTGTAATAATTTAAATATAATTGTGCTCTTAAAATATAGAAATACATGGGCTATATCACTCTCACTGACCACAGTGAATGTGCAAAAAATTGAAAAGACAAAAATACCAAATCTTAATCTGTCTTTTAGATGTTGATTGTATATAGTTATTGTTAGTACCTTTTGTCTACTCCCTCAGTGAGCTACATGCACAGACCTCATTGTTTCCTGTATACACACTACACATTAGTACAGTGTCATGCAGTAGTGTGTAAAAGCGCACATGAAGCAAAGAATTTGCACACCAAAGGTTTAATCTGTCTAAGCCTTTTGCCTAATCGGCTCTCTTTAAGCACAGTACCATTCACAGATCCAATAACCACACATACAGACTCACGTGTGTCCACACAAACCGTCCAAACACTGGGCTTTGCTGGACTAGTAACAGCTTTACCAACTCCCCAGTGTTACAACCTGTTGTCATCACATTGCATCATTTCACACATCTTTGGATAGGAGGAAGAGTGGCAAAGAGGGTGAGAAGGAGGTGTACTGGCTCTAGTTAATCACATGACTTCAGTGTTCATTTGCCCCATTTTCATCTTTTATTCCTCTACCAATTATTTGAAAGCTTTATCACATAGGGTAAAAATGTCAACTGTTCTTTCTCTCAGGCTCCAATTTCCTTACTCCCTTTTTTCCTTTTCATTCTTGTATTGTTATTTATTAGTAAGAAATACACATTATGTGCATGTAGGTGTGATTTTTGATGTGGAGAGGGTTGAGATGGAGGTTATGTCAGGATTTATTTCAGTAGCTAGCTGGAGCATTCAAGCAGGAGAGATGAGAGACAGACAGAGCTGATGCAACCAAGAGACACACAGACAGATTTGCTAACACACATGGACACACACAAGTTCATATTGGAGGTAAACGGATAGAAAACACACTAGTGCACACTATGAAACACACAGAAGAGTTTGTCAAATATCAAATGTAGTTTAAATGTTTTCTCTTGATTATTTTATTATAATTATTATCATCATCAATAGCAATTACAACTCTCTCCTAAAACAGTTTTTTATTAAAGATGACTACATTAAGACATTTAATTGGCACCGTCGTCTGTGTTGAAAATGATTTTTAATGTGAAGCTTCTTGTTTGAAATATGTTGGTGTGCACTACTATCTACTGTAAATACTTTTACAACTAATTATAAATTCACTTCATCCCAGTGAGGATGTTTGTATTTTTGACTTTTAAAAGCAGCAAAGTAATAAATCACCAGTTGTGTGTGACACAAAAATCATAAAGCCTGAATTTGTTAATTTAGCTAAGAGGATTTTCATTAAACAGTGTTTAATGGACAACTCTGCAGTATACAGATTGGGTGTAGGTATACACCTGCGTGCTATACTGTGTTGATACTCATTAATTACTTTTCTATCACTGAGTTTGAAGCTTGTCGGAAAACCTCCACAACCAACAAAAGCCTTGAGGCAACAAGTTCTTACCACAAATGTGAGCGCTCCCAGTATGTATGCAGGTAAATCGATCTTGGACAAGACACTGAAACCCCATAGTAGCGTTGACAGAGGTCTAGCAGCTGTCCAAAAAACAATTTCCCCAAGAGGATCAATAAAGTATTCCTTATTATTAATAATATTACTAATTATCATATAGCAGCCACAACTTACCTGCTGTCAAAACCTAAGGAATATTAAAGCCACTTTGAGAATGTTAGGGTGTTATGGTAAAGTTGTTGTTTGTTTTTGTTTACATTGTGAAAAAAAATGTCATGCCTTAGTTACTAAAATATTATCACCAGGCTGCCATTTGTATATCTCTGGTGCCATAGAACAGAGGGCACAAGACATTGCCTTTAAGACCCACGTTTTTGGAGTGGGTTTGATGGCTTAGGTCCCGTCACACCCAGCAGGGGATTAGGATGATGCTGATGCTTAGTGTCTTGGCCTGGGTGCCTGTGTGTCTTGCTGCCTCTGCCTGTATGTCAACATGCTCTGTGTGGGGCTGGCCTTTGGAGCTAAATTTCCTTGTTGCATCTGGATGAAGTGCAAAGAAATTCCATGGTAGAGAGAGGAAAAGCGGGAATGAGAGAGAGACTGTGACTCTGTGTGTGTGCTCTCGTATGTGAAGCATGTGCAGTGAAGCTAACTGGAGCAGGGTGTCCAGGATGCGTACATGCTTGACGGCCTGGCTGCAGCCGCGTTATCCAAAGCATTCAGGCTTTATGTGTGTCTGCATGCACAACGGCAAATATTACACTGTGTACATGTGTGGAAATGATGCATCAGTGACTCAGCTTCAGCTGTCAGAGGTGTGTGTGTGTGTGTTCGTGTGCGTGTGTGTGTGTCTGTGCGTGCGTGCGTGTGTGTGTGTGTGTCTGTGTGTGTCTGTGTGTGCGTGCGTGTGTGTGTGTGTGAGCAAGAGTGACTGTAACTCTGATGAGCAGCTGGACTAGACAGCTAGTCGTCATTGAATGGCTGTCTTTTTTTTCCCCTGTCTGAACACCTATCAGCTGTCCATGAGACACACATGCAGACACTAATAGAAAGGAATGCACACCCACACACAAACGCACATAAATGGGCATATTTTCCTGTAGAGCTGTGAAACATTAAATTATACTGTGTTTGTAGGTAACCAGGTGTCAGTGTTGAACCAGAGTGGTGTGTGTCAGTGTAATAAAATGCTTCAGCGTACACGTCATTACTTTTACTCTAGCAATACATGTAACCCATATATAATAATATTAGTACAGCATGTGTAGGAAGTGATATGTTTTCTGGCAACAGAAAGTGTCTGAGTAGTTAGCCTGAAGGAAACAAATGCCACAGTCTTCCAGTGCAGTGCACAGCAATTAATGTGGTCAGTTCATCATCTGTCTTCTATGTTGCTTTGTGTCCCAGGTCTAGTTGGCCAATGCCGGGCCCGTCGTGGACATCTGGTGGTGGTAGCAGCAGCAGTAGTGTGTATGTGAGCGTGGTCCGTGGTGCCTAGCCCATGTCCAGCCCATAATGCCGTCATCCACACGGAAAGGAGTGGTGAAGGACCCCGAGCTGTCCGACCTCTTCTTCAAAGATGATCCCGAGGATGTCTTTTGTGACCTGCACGAGATTGGACATGGCAGCTTTGGGGCTGTCTACTTCGTAAGTACACAGTTTTGTATATGTTGGCTTCCACGGTAATTAAAGGGGGAACAGGAATTAAGATCTTCATCTAAACTGGAAGTTACCTGTGTTGAACTAGCATCGTGCCTTAAAGACTCTTTAAAGTTATTTAAAATTATTAGCTTATAGGCGTTAATAACAAAGACATAGTTGACGCAGTTGGTGGTGAAATTTTACTTTAAGATCTCATATGAACTAGAGGCTGGACCTCTTAAGAAGTCACAGAACCATTATAGAAGACAAGCCCTTTTCAGCATGATGATTATTAATGTATGACTACAACTTTGATTTATTTATTATCCTCTTACAAAACATATTTCATTTTTTGGTTGATTTGCACACATTTAGCTTTATCCTGCCACATTATGGCTCTTTAAATGAAATTAAACAGCATTAGATACCCTCTCAGTGCTTCATCTGTAGCCTTTCTTATTAATCTCATCATCGCTAATTACTCATCAAGCCTTGGATTCTAAAGCTTCGAGGGGGAGACAAAAGTATGCTCCAGATGCAGAGCTGGGGGCAATAAGCCTCCTTCCTTCATCCACTGTTTTTAGCATAGAAAACCAGAAGCTGATAGTGGGGCAAGATTTCTCTGCCTGTCGGGGCTTTACTCTCTCTTTTGAGCCCATGCCTTTTTCATACACACACTTACATACATTATATTAACTCTGGTGACTGGGACTATGTCTGTTTGGCTACTAGACTTCAATGTGTGTTTAAATCCTTCCCTGATGCCAGGACTGTCCTTACTGACACACTAATGCTGTCTGCATTACAATTGCTATGCTGCTAGCTTTAGCTGTTAGCCAGAGCAGTGTAGTGAAAGTAGTCCATGTCCCTTTTCCAGATATAAATAAACATGTCATTTTACATTTTCTTCTTCAAAATATCCAGAACTGCTGACAAATGTAAGAGGCTCCTCTCACCAAAAAAAGCCAACGAGAATCCTTTTTTTGCCTTCGCGTGTTGTATGTGCATTACAATCAACATGAAATGTCCATTTACTTGTATATGGGATGAAGCTGAGACGAGAGCTTAGGCAAGATGTAGCATTGCTGTCGCACAATGAGTTTAACGTGGCCGTGTGGATATGCACAGACGAGTCAAACACTTGCACACCGTAGCGGCAGATAAACCATACACCTCTGACTTGCTGGCTTCCTCTAATCACACTGCTGAGTGCCTAAATCATACGGAAATTTGTTTAAATTCAAATGAGAGAATCTGTTCCTGGTACCTCACTCCGATGTAAATATATTACTTTGTGCATGCATTATGATGTTTTGTATGCATCCAATTTATCTTGCTCGGCCCTGACCTGAATTGGCCACAAAGCAGTTCATTATTATCCAGTGTGAATCATTTCCCTTTCAATTTACTCAATTTATGGTTCATTGCTGTCATCATTCTGTTGTAATGTAACACAATAATGCTTGATATCTCTGTCAAAATATTGTATTTGTATAATTTTGCTCCATTTTGCTCTACATCTTTACATTTATTTTATACATAATTATTTTACATTTTTAATAGAAAACATGTAATTAGGCATCTGGATCTGTTTTTACGGCAAAGAAATTCCTTTTTTAGGCAGCATGTTACCCCTTTAGAGTGTGTTATACCAATCTAATTGAGTTTCTAATTTATTGAAGCCAGGTTCTTTTTATATGTCTTATTGGAGGATTACTGTGCATCTGACATCTTCCACTTCCACTTTCAGGCACGTAACTCCTACTCCAATGAGGTGGTTGCCATTAAAAAGATGTCTTACAATGGCAAGCAGACCACAGAAGTAAGAAAACACACACGCTCACACACACACACACACACACACGCGCAAACAAAGAAACATGAAAACCAAACACCTAGATTTGTTCAAAAATACTGAACGCACCACCACATTTTGGTGGTTGCATGTCTGAATCATATCACAAAACAAGCTTAAGGTCAAGAGGACACCATGGTTGGATAACTTCTATTTCTTGTCCTTTGTTACAAAACTGGAACAGCAGGAGCAAATGTTCTAAATGCAAAGGCAGCGTTACAGGCCGGCTGCTATTTGTCCAAACCTACATTGGCATTTGTAAGATTATAAGATTTATTAGTTATGGTGGTTAGTTAGCCCAAGTTGATACAAATAATTAAAGATATTTATATTGAAAAGTAACCACTGTGCATACATGTGATTTCTAGTTGATCACAGCTTACAGTGCAGCTGAAGTTGAGGCCATTAGTGTTTACTGTAACCATTTTTTTGTAAACCTGTGAATGGTGGTTTTGTGCAAGAGCTGCTGCATGACTTTGTCAGACTGTTCCTAACCAGCTGAGGCTTTTGGTTGCTGTCTCAGCTCTTCTGGTGAGCAGAGAAGAACTAAGTTTCCACTGTAATGCCATGTATGTTATTACTCTGGTATTTATGTTGGTGCAGTGCTGTTAAAATGTTCCTGTCTGACTGTATACAATGGTAACAGATGCTGTTAATAAAAATCATTAGACCCATTCAAGTGGTGACTACAGTGATACCAGCCGCACAGTTTTAAAGTCACAACAATTCCCACTTACGTGTTACTTTGATTGTACTTGAAGTAAGTAACCTGTGTATCGGACTTTGCTTTTGACAGAAGTGGCAGGACATCATCAAGGAGGTCAAGTTTTTGGGACAGCTGCGACACCCAAACACGATCGAGTATAAAGGCTGCTACTTGAAAGACAACACTGCCTGGGTTAGTCGATCCTATAACCCTCCCTCTGTGCCTGAAACATTGTGTTAATGATACGGTATGGTGAGGCATGCCATGTTCATTTTGCTAAAAATGTATTCTGTTTCAGCTGGTGATGGAGTATTGCCTGGGCTCTGCATCAGATTTACTGGAGGGTAAGCACATATATCAGTGTTTAATGTGCACACACACTAAACAGTAACCATTATAAAACTGCTATTGTCTTCAGTTTAATATTTTTCAGGACAGTCACAAAGCTCAACCAAGTAGTACTCTCTCAAAACTAAAACACGTTTTTACACTCAAGCAGATTAGACAAGTAATCACTAGGAAAGAGATTGTAATAAGTGCAATTTCCAAACTGTCAGACAATGTGACCACTGAAATCAGAACGGTTTGAGGTACTATGGCCAAGGCTGTCTTAAATGCTGTCACAGCCATAATGCATCTCCTCTGGTAGGTCTAATATTCTTCCATTCAAGGCTCACCTCTACTCCATCTAGAGCTTATAAAAAGCCTCAGTAATTGTGTTCCTGTAGGTTCAGGCGAGCACAGTAAACTTCTCTGTTTACTTTACATAATTGCCCTTCCATGTAGCTCACTACGGCTTCTAAACATGACTTCACAACAGTTTGCTTTTATCATATCATATCATTGTTATTAAAAATAATAATGAATAAAGACAACGAGTCTCCTTACCAGCCCAGATCAAAACTGTTGTTTGTTTGTTATTGCTGTATCAGCAAAACGGATTCAGATACATTATTGCATTCTTACAAATGGTGACGTTTTAGATTTGAGGATTTTGATCCGACATAATGACACGTAATATAGCTGTCACAGTGCGTTGCGTTGTTCATTCGGTCTACTTTTCTTTCCTCTAGTTCATAAGAAACCACTCCAAGAGATGGAAATTGCTGCCATTACCCATGGTGCCTTGCTAGGACTGGCTTACCTACATTCCCATAATATGATTCACAGGTGAGTTTGTTTCCTGCTCTAAACATTTTCCAACAGGAACATACAGTGGTCTAAGACGAAAGACAATGATTAAGCTGTCTGAACAACTGTCCCGTCTACCATATCGTATTCTATCATACATCATATCATACCATAGCCATCCAACAATGGTGCCTTTTTAGTCATGTAGAAAATTCTCACTTGTCTGAGTTCTGTATCATCACAGACATTTAAAGATGTAGTAAAACTAATCTTGCTCTGTGGATTTGTTGGGTTTTCTGTACAGTGCAGGACTGTAAGGTGATAGGCTTGGTATGTAAAATGCCCTGAGATGGCTTATTGAGCTTTTGCACCATGTAAATAAACTGAAATAAATCTTATTGAAAATTGATTGCATAATATAACATCTATTTATACACAACAAGAAAAAGTGTCATCTTCACCTGCAAACGTACGTACAAACGTGTGTGATATTATATTGTACATATTGAGGTGATCACTCTTGTTATGCATACAGAAATCCTGGAAACAGATGCGATTTCTCTTGACCTCTATACCTGTATCTTGTTTTCATGTGATCACCCTTTTCATTCCCCTCTTATCCACTCAGAGATGTGAAAGCTGGCAACATCCTGCTGACTGAGCTGGGTCAGGTCAAATTGGCTGACTTTGGCTCTGCTTCCATTGCCTCACCTGCCAACTCCTTTGTGGGGACACCTTACTGGTCAGTAGAAGACATACGATAGGGATTAGATTTATTTTTTGCATATTTCTGTATATGATCTTGTAGGATGTTTGCTTCTCATTTAGTGTAGAAATCATCAGCTCTACATTACAGCAGCTGGACTAGTGGTGGTCTGTCGTGAGCAGCCGTCAGCAACACACAACTTTGTCTCACTCGTCATGTTAAATTCACACTCACAAGCTGTCACGTTTCCCATTTACAGAAACACACATATATTCTAAAGACTGAGCTCCTATCACAGTGTAGCAGAGTCTTTAAAAGCTCTGAGAGGCTTAGCAGATTATAACATTTTCATGGATTTTCCCCATACCCAATAAACTCTGTGTGTGTGCATTTGTATGCACATCTCTCTGTCCTCAGGATGGCCCCAGAAGTGATCCTAGCCATGGACGAGGGTCAGTACGAGGGTAAAGTGGACATCTGGTCCCTAGGGATCACCTGTATTGAACTAGGTGAGCATACCTAGCGTTTATTGCATTTATTGGCCCATGTAGTGAGAAAGAACGTCACATCTATCTCCCTTCTTTTGTTATTTTAGCGGAACGTAAACCGCCCCTGTTCAATATGAACGCCATGAGTGCCTTATATCACATCGCCCAGAACGACTCTCCCACGCTGCAGTCCAATGAGTGGTGAGTTGAACACATTTCCCAAACATTACTCATCTGTTGTGTTTCCTCACCTCGTTGGATTAAATTTGATTAGCCCAACAAAATATCAGTCTTTGTTTTTGTTCACATCCCTCAAACTTAGAAGCATAATCTTTCCAGAGCGCTGTCCAAGATGTGAACTGACACTCCATGCCAAAGTGCTAATCGATTTGAACTATAATAAATATTCAGACTTATTAATCTACAATCAAAATAAAAGCCAAAGAAAGTGCTTCAGTCAACTGTGAATATTTAATCCCAATCCGATCTGCGCTCAGTCAGGGTAAGACATTGCTTTGTTAATCTGCACAACCTCTGATCTCTGAGGGACAGGCGCTGTGCAAGGTCACACTCTAAGTCTCTTATGTAATTACCTGGGAAACCTCCACCAGGCAAACACTGGGTAAATACATCGGCCATTTCTGCTTGAACTATAGGTGGGTTTTTTTATTGTATATCAACACCAACAACAAAGCAGTATTTAAAACTCCAACTTTTTCTTTTTGTTTGCTCTAATAACCAGGCGGTTTCTTTGTACACAGACTCGATGTAATATAAGAAAGTTGCTTGCTTTAGGCATTTCTTCATCCTGCCTTCAGTTCCATAGCTCATGACTGTAGATGATAATAGATTCTCCAGAGACTGTTCTTACACACATCAAAAAGTTTTATTTCAGGCCAGCAGGATTTTAAAGAGCTCTTTGAACACCATTTCTACTGTATGTCTTTTAATACACCTTTTACATAAAAAAATAGAAATGATTTGGTTCTGTTTATGTTAACCAGAAGGTAATTACTCTCTATACACATCGATATGCACTATATTTATCAGTTTATAGAAGTAAAAATAAAGAGGATAAGAATATTTTTTTTAATCTTGAAATGTAAAAAGATGCAGTTGGTGAAGCAGTAAATATTTCCCTGGTGTTCTACTGAGTAACACAGCCCGTGAAATATTAATGGTATGTTTGAAGATCTCTCTGTAATCTAACTTTCTTTACTTCCCTCACGCCATAACCAGTATATTATGAAAGTGATGTATTAGATGTTTTAGGCATGCAAAGTCCTGTGGGAGTTTGTTTCTTGCACGTGTCTTTTGCGCTGCCAAGGTGAGCAGCTGAATGTCGCTCTCTACCTGTCTCAGAGAAGCCTGAAGGCATCGGTGGCCTTCGTGTATCTTCTGCCAAGTTCTCAATTAAATAACTGTGTTTTTATTTTTACTCTTCACAAGAGACCATTGTATCGTAGGCTCCTACAAAGAGAAGCACGAGGAAGGGAATCATTTTGAGTTAGAACTTGCTGCCTCTGTCTGTGCACGGAGAATGCCTGTTGTAAAATTAGTTTTGGTTTCTGACGTCGTGCTGAGGCAAAGGGTTGTGGTATTTTTGGAGGCGCTCCAGCGGCCCAAGGCCTTAGCAACATCCCGCCAGATGAGACTAGTAGAGACATCAGCTCCATACTGTTCCTTCAGCACACAAACAGAAGGCTGCACTGTAGACTGTATTTTCTATAACATAATATACAAGTGCAGCTACGGACCAAAAACTAGCTGCAGAGGACATTAGATAGGGTGGAGGTTGGGTGGTGGAAAGGTGCAGGGTCGGTGCACCCACTGACCCCAAAATGAACCTGTATCTACATCAACATCATAAATAACATTGTTGTTTGTTTTATTTCATTTAGACATATATATATATATATAACAATTACTATCATGAGTATATGCATCATGTTCCATGTCTCCTGTGGCCTATATTTGTTTTGCTCCACATATTTACATAATCCACATATGTTTCATGGGCAAAGTATAATTTGTTTACATGATGAACAACACAACTAAATTGAAATTATATTATATGCTTATATTATAGTACAATAAATAATTATTACCATTGTTACAACTATTTTTAGGCTATTTAGATTTAAATATGTTTCAAAAGTGAAATAATAATAATAATTTTTCGCTGTCCACTTTACCCAGGTCTGACCCCTTCCGGAGCTTTGTCGACTACTGCCTACTGAAAATTCCTCAGGACAGACCCTCGTCGGGGGAGCTGCTACGAGTGAGTGGGCTTCCTCTGTGATCCTATAAACTGTGACCTCACTTCCTGTCTCAATCGGTTCATGAGCCACGCGGATGAGTCATTCCCACCCACCCTCAAATCCCTAAAATGCAGGAATATACACAGTGCTTTCTTTAACCAGGATTTAGGCACCAGGCTGAGAATTGCTTTCTCTTTTTTGCATCTAAGAAGAGTAGAGAAAGTATTTTGGGGTATTTTGTCCAGCTACTGATAATTGGTCAGAAGACTGAAGATAGAGGGGAGAAGGACAGATTGAGAAGGACAGGCAACAACATCCAAACCAGAATTACTGTGCTTCATGATTTGTACTTTTACCACTAGACTACTGGATTACCCATTGCTTCTTTTAATACAGTTTTAGGTCATTTCATATCAACAAAAATCAAATCTCTTGTCAACAAATAAAAAAGAAAATCATACACTGCGACTGCCCAGTAACATCCCACACACACACTCCCAAAAAACACAATACATGTACATGCTGCTCTCATTGTTTTTCCCTGTAATTTAGGATGATCTTTTAGTTAGTGCTACCAACAGGTAATCTATCGGCCTGTTGGGAGTTTTACATGTGTGAACTCAAGCATCACACACTTGTCTCACCTTCAGGAAACTTAAGAAAAGATGCGATGAACCTCAATAGGGGGCTCTGGACTGTCATCTGGATGGGATTGACGTTTAGACTGGAATTCATTCTTCCCAGCTCTCCTGACCCAAATCCTCTCCAGAAAACCAATAAGGAGGGATAAGTACCAAACAGACTTTGGCTCAGTATCGAAGGGCCTGCTTTATTGTGACGGGCTTGGGGTGGGTGGTGGGAGTTAGCATATGATTAATACCCCACTTTTCCTTCTCAGACACATGCACACAGTCATTCTTCCTCTCAGTGCACATGCATATATACTCACATGCCCATCCAAGCTCTTTAAAGGGGAAATGAGGTCACTAATCTGGGGGCCTTGAGCTATCAGTGTTCTGGCTTCAGGTTGAACAAACTCTCTCCCTGTGTACTTTGGGGTCAGAGTAATAATACTTATATATATGTGTAAAGAAATAATAACCACTGGATGACCTCCCTTTACCTCGGGGTGTATATTTACATTCCCATGAATTAACGAGCAAACCACAGCCCAACAATAATTTCCAACAGGAGGTGTTCAAATTGACTACTTTTTAATGAACATTTTAAAACCCAATGTTTCTTCCACTGACAGTAATATAAGACAGAAAATAATAAAACCCACACATTAAAGAAGCAGGAACCCCTAAATGTTAAGTTTCTCCTGGATCATGGATCTAAAGTCTGCCTGTAATAATCTTGTGTAAAACAGAACTAAAAATTGTTTCCTCTTGTTTTCAATCTTACTGCTAAGCTAATAACACAGTATAGCATCGATCTTCTCATCTACCTCAAGATGATGAACTCAAAACAAGATGAATAATAATATTTTTAAAATGCATTTGAATTTAGCTGGTGGTGCCACAATATTCTGTACATAGCGTAGAGACTGTGCAGGGAATCTTATTGCTTCTTTTTTTTAACCGTAATCTTATAACAAGGAAGAATTCTGGAGATAACGTGTTAGTCCTTGGGACGGGGTGACCAACTACCCACACTATGGGGTAGGTCCGTCAGAAAACGGGACAAATCACTCTCATCTCTATTTTCAGAGCATGATGTCATTCCCTGGTGTCCTGACTAACCCATTACACCAGCATCTGTCACATGGTAAAGAAGGTGTGCAGTTAGTGAGATGGAGAGACAAAGCTAGAAATAGACATACATACACACACATACTATATATTATACGCATCTTTCATCAGCCGAGTACTCTAAGAATGCATACATTTAGCTACTTATGCTGATAATATTTTATGAATGAGAGTGACTAAGCGGAGGTGTGAGTGTATGTGTGCACGCGCACGCGTGTGGTGGAGTGGGTGGAAGCACAGGGGAGAGGAGATGTTGTTTTTGTTTTATTTTTGTCTTAATGACAGTGTAGTAAATTGCTTACAACAACTATATGCACGCATTCATTCTTCACGCATCCACTCTGACCCACTGGTGTTGTAACACAAATTATTACATAAAAGCATAATGGCTCCGTCCCCAACAAATTACACTTCCACCAAATCACTGAAAGGTTGGTCTGGTCACATCTTGGAATGTGATCCAAATTAGTTTCAGCATTCAGTTTAGTTTGGTGTAGAAAGGTGGTAAAATATCCGTTATTAAGCCATTTTTTATAATGAAGTTGTTTCCTGTTACTTTACTTTAGTGATTTGCTCTCTAAGACATAATTAGTAAGTTGTGATTTTTCTTTTAGGTAAACTGAAGGATAATGTAAATAGGGAATAAAATCCAAAAATGAAACCACCTACTACTAGCAAGTTACTTAACTGTTGTCTTTATTTCTTCTTTAAATGTTCACTGGAGCTGTCATTAGCTCAGTGCCAATGCGCATATTTAAGACATTATTTATTGAAATGAAAGGGATTAACAGTATTTATGAAAAACAGTTTTATGGACAAGCGTACACAGATTCCATGTGTTGGGTATACTACAAGAAGACGGTGAGTGCTGGGACTCCAGCTACCAACCTTCAGGCGCCCTCTAGTGACAGTCAAATGTGTGGTGCTTTGTGAAAGCTACACTTGATGAAACAAGTTGATGGTAACTCGGTGTCAGTCATCAAGTGTAAATGAGTTGTCTTTTAAAATTGGTTTATTCAATTTATCAGTTTAGCAGTAAGATTAGCAGTGTACCATGTCAAAGCTTTGACATCCTAAATATTTCTTTTCATTCAGGAAGAAGAAACTCATCTGATGTCACATATATTTCTTTCATTTCTAAATGTCATAAAATATTTTCAGTTTTTATCAACAGAACACATATGTGTTCATGAAAACAAAACTGCACCTGCACTAAATTACAAATAAATGACATGAAAACAATTTTGACCCCATTTTCTCTCTGTTTTTTCTCACTAGCATGAGTTTGTGCGTCGGGAACGCTCGCCACGAATTCTCATTGACCTCATTCAGAGGACCAAGGATGCGGTGCGTGAACTGGACAACCTGCAGTACCGCAAGATGAAGAAGATCCTTTACCAGGAGAAACACAATGGGCCTATGGGGGAGAGCCAGGAAGAAGAAGAGGTGGGAGGAAGGGGGAAGTGGGAAGGCCATAAGGGGGGTTGATTTGACAGTGGAATGTCAGTGGAACGGACACAGTACAGAAATGTTAACACTGCTGTCGAGAAAAACTTCTGCATACAACAAAAGCTCAGTGTATAATCAGAGAGATCAGAAGTGGAATTGATAATTGGTCAACAGATGAATAATCAGTTAGCACAGACAAAATGCTTTGGTGGTGTTTTATAAGAATGATAAAGAGATTACATTTCTGTGTAATCTATAAGATATTTGAAAATATTGCCCATTACAGTTTATCAGAAAGCAAGTTAGTCTTAACATTTCTTTGTCCCCCCCCCTAAGTCCAAACTATGACAAAGATTTCTATAGCAAGTCAATTCCTCCTTTGCTTCAGGAGGAATCACAGTCAGAATTGGTTTTGTTTAATGAGTTTTGGTTTAATAAGGTAACAACAACACTGATTTACAGTCAGCGGTGGTTCACACAAGTCCAGCACGTTAACGTCACAACAAACGGGAGCCTGCTTCCTGCAGCAACACTAGTTAACTGACCTGCCTATTGCGGCCTGGTAGCTCAATGGATTAAGCGTCAGACTGGGATGCAGAAGGTTGTGGGTTTGAACCCCGTTTGACTCCTAGTCCATCTCCTACCAGCTGTGTCCCTGAGCCAGACACCCAGCGCTGTAAGTCGCTTTGGATAAAAGCGTCTGCCAAGCAAAGTAATGTAAAGTAAAGAAGTGACAATAGTAGTGTCATCCTACACCATGTGAGGCAATACAGAGCAGCTACCAGACCTCGCTGCAACAAGACGCCACTGAAGGCTTTACTGAGGAAATCTACAGATACACTGCTCATAATATGCAGCAGACTTTACTTTACTTTACTTTACTTTGCTTGGCAGACGCTTTTATCCAAAGCGACTTACAGGGAGCTAGTGCTGGGTGTCTGGCTCAGGGACACACCTGGTAGTGGATGGATTAGGAGCAGACCTTTCCTTTCATCTGTTATGTACACACTCACTCAGGTGGACTCATCTGAAGACCTCTTAGTTAGACCAACGTGAATTAGCACAAGCATTGACACAAGAATGATAAAAACAGGCATAAACATCTGAACAAATAGAGCCCACTTTATTAATTTGGACACAATTGCATACGTGTTTGTTTGAAAATGTCTCTCATGTAGGACAGTGAAGCAGCCAGCTGCAAGATGAACAGCCTGGGCAGCAACCACTCTATTCCCAGCACCTCGGTCAGCACAGGCAGCCAGAGCAGCAGCGTAAACAGCATGCAGGAGGTGCTGGACGACAGCTGCTCCGACATGACCATGATGCACCCCCAGGACTACAGCAGCACCCTGGACTCCTCTTCCCACACCAAAAAGGTAAAGGTCAGCTGTGACGCACGGATGGTGCGAGGGAGGTGGCGAGCGTTTAGAGTGAGTGTTTATTACTCACCCCAAACCAAATCAGAGCTGGAAAGTGAAAAGCAGCGTGTGCAGTTTTCAGTAGCTCCCAAGATCTTTTGTCTGAGATGAGTATCGCTTCATTACCACCACCTACCACCACCTACCACCTGCAGCAGGTGGAGTTTTTTAGCCTGCTCACTGAACACACTACTAAATCATCCCAGTGCCACACCTTATTCATATTCAGGCCGTCATGACTTTATGAACACTTTGTGTAACAATAAAACAAAGTTTAGTGCCACAGCAAAGGATTTTGATTTTGATTAAAACTTTTAGACTGTTTAATTGCATTCAAACATGAGGTTAGGGTTTTCATGTGAACAAAAAAGTAGTATCCAATTGAAATCCCCAAAGGTCCAATAAGGAATTGTGTTCATTTCTATTGACACTGCTCAGAAGCTCTTTACATACAGCGATGAAAAACATCTAAATTAACTTGTCCTATTTATAGACGAGATACTTTTTTTTTTTGTTTTATTTTGTTTATAAAAAGAAGGTGCCCTCTCTTAGTAGTACCATAAATTCCTTATTGGAGGTAATAACTGTGCACGCCATAAACGGGAAAGACACATCGCTCCGCGCAAGCATCCTCTGGGTTTCTCTCACTGTTTTCAAGAGTATGCGTAATCCCCTCCCCCTCCTTGAAACCATGGAAACGATCGACACAGTCTTCACTGTTTGGCAGCCCGCATTAAGTTCATCACCAACACCGTTCGCACTCTGAGAACAAAGGCTGTGTACACATGTCGACAAGCGGCACACACTCCCCACTTACATCCCCGTCATTCCACTCACAGGCACATTCAGTGCCCACAGGTCAACACAATGCCTGACATTCTCATAGAGCGTCTCATATGAGAGACGGAATCAGGGAAGAGAGGGCTGTCACTACTCTGTCATTCTCTTTCTTCATCTGCTCTTTGTATTTTGACAGCGCATGAATAAGGATGTCACTTTATGAACAGACAGCCAATGTGTTGTTTCAAGTTCAGGGGCTGAGCTGAGAACAAATGATAGTGACACATATTGTTTTTAGACGCTGATGAAGTTCCCTTCTCGCGTGAATCAACTCCTCGGTCCCCAGGCTCCTGGAAATGTTCAGTTTTTAATAAGTGGGATGATTGTTGACATTTTATCATGTTTTGCAAAGTTTGAATTAGCACAGTTTTATAGATGGTGAAGATTCATTTTGGAATTTAGATGTTGTGTGACTGACATCAGCGGGGAATTCTGTCACGTAAAAAGTCTCTGAATAATGATGAGGAGTTTAAATCATGCCAGAGTCACCGAGGGAGTTGCCTCAAACTGCCTTTATATCTTGACACCGTGTTCACCATTATTTACGCCTGATATTAGATAGTCTTCCTCATTCTGCTTTTCTCCTTTTTGTGTTCTTGGCAGGACCATCATTACAACTGGGACGATGGGATTCACCGACCAGAACTGAGGCCGGCTTCCTCTGACAAAAGCAGCCAGGCCCAAAACTACAAGAACCAAGGCCGCTTTGCCACAATTAAGTCAGCCTCACTGGTAAATTCATCAGTCATTGTGGCCTTTCATTTCATTTTACTACAGTACTAAAACATTTTTTCAACATTTATGAAATATTCACCTTGAGAATTGTGTTGTTTTGGAATCCAAAAAAGGAAAAGTTAGTTTTTAGAGATCTCAAAAAAGGTTAATCCGATAGCAACTGGTCTTGTAGGTTTCTTGACGACGTTTCTATCCAGAGGGCTTTCTCAAGTCTTTAGAGACCTAAATTCTTTCTCTCTGCTGAACTCTTGGACACAGAGTTTGAGTTTGATGTAAGGTCGTCCTGCTGTAGAGTTGAACAACAGAAGCAAGTAGTAGATTTTCCTCCTTTACTCAATGTCTTTGTCCATCTATGTGATACTTTAGGCTGTGATACTTTTAGGCATTATTTTTCTTCTGTCACGCTTTGGTCTTGATCTAGCTCTTTGTCTCTTCTCTCAAGTTTTTTCCCTGGTCTCTGCAGCGGAGTTCTTCCTCTGCTGTCTTTTCTCCCGTTCACGTTGTTCCTTCTGTTTTCTCCTCCTGTACTATGCGCCACATTACCGCCCCCCCACCCCTCCCCTTTATTTCTCTTTCTCCTCTGTAATTGATAATACATCATTCTCTGATCTGTCTGAGTTGAAGGAGGTGGAATTTTTTTTCTCGTTTTCTTTTTATGTCTCTCTCTCTCTCTCTCTCTCCTTGTCTGTTGTCATAGAAACCAGCTCTAGTAACTAGTTGTGGTGTTGTGTGTAAGCATATATGTGTGTGTTTACTCACCCGTGACCCACTGGTTTTAATTGTATGTCCCTTGTGCTGGGTGGTCGTAAGGTTGTGTCATTTAGGTGATGTGTGTCATATTATCACTGAACAGCTGTGTGTGTGGTTTTTCTGTTGTTGTTCGTCGTCATCGTTTATCGTTTATTCACACAAAGGATTTTTTAACATAAATCTTAGAGTTGTAGTCTCACCTGATTTGTAGCAGTCCACACACCATCAAAGTTTGTGGAAAGAAAGAGAATGCAGAGTATGTTTTACTAAAACAGTAGCTTTAATTCCAGAGTGAGACAATGAATAAAAAAAATCTAGCTTAATGCGTCTGCTGACAATTAACTTTGCATTTCTTGGCATGGAAATTATATTGAGAAAATGAGCATTATATGCAGAAGCTAATATACTACTTCACATTATGAAATAAGAGTGATTTATTTGGACATTTTGTTTAATAGTTAAATAGGTCAAACACAGATAGAGGGGTATGAGAAGCAAAGTACCTCAGCTGGTAAAAAGAAAGCATTTTGGTATATAGTAAAGCAAGCCATTAAGATAATTATAAAATTCTGCTTTTATATATTGAAATGTAAACATTTAAATAATATATATAGTTTTTCAGATTTAGAATTATTAATATAATTTTTCTCATGTTAAATATCAACTGTATTTACCAGAATTTATATTTACTCAGTTGTCCGTTTGATGTGATTATTTTAAATTTCAAATTTCTATTAATAACTAGAAATTGTCTCAATCTAAGCTAATCTAAAGTGATTGAGGTAAAAACTTTGTAGTTTCAAATGAAATGGGTTTCTGTTTGTTTCATTCTCTTCACAACCCCTGGCTTCATCTTGAAACCTTGAAGAGTTTGGAGACCAGTAGTAGAGGCACACCTTCCCTTACCAAAGGTTTACACTGTGACTCTCAGAAATAAGACGGATCACGGTGACAGTGGACTCTTATATGCTTCACAGAATGTCCTGGTGAGATTTGTCACTCGGTTATTAGACAAGACGTTAGAGGACAGATGAATTAAACAAAGAAATTCCTCTCTCCAGCTCTTCAATTCATCGTTAAAGTAACAGTAATATCATCAAGACATTGTCAGCGCACGACAGAGTTTTAATTCATACTGTCCTGTTTGGTTCGTGCGGATTCAAGTCAAACGAAAATACCTCAGATGTAAGCAGCTGAGCTGGCGCACACTGTGTCGGCAGCTCTGTGTAACTGAGGCTGTCTGTCTCGAAAAAGAGGCAGCATCGTGTAAAGCACAGTATCTCTGTTGTGTGATAACTCTAGCTCTGCCCGCCGGCACTAAAAGAGATGACATCATCTTTTTCTGCCAAGCGCAAACAACCTCAGATTGGCCCTCGAGTCGCTGGGAAATCGGCAGGTAGACAAAGGGAGAGGGGAGAATGGGGTGGTCCAGATGATGAGGGGAGACGGATACCAAAGAAAAGAGAGAGGGAACATTAACGGGAACGAATTTAGACTAGTAGAATGAAAATACACTGCCAGGAAGTTACATGTTTTTAAAAATGTTTTCTCAATCTTAAATGGAATCAGAAGAAGTAAAGATGTGGTGGAGAATCCAAGTAGCAGATATCAGAAGGATAAGAAGGACAAGTAGAGAGACGGGCAAATAAACAGGTGAGAAAAAAGAGCAGTGCAGATTTAAATCAGAACTGACAGAAGGACATGCAGGGAGAGAGGCAAAGAGAGGGCGATGGGCTCTGTCACTCAGAGGTAACATTAAAGCGCAGAGGTGGGAAAACAGAAGAGGAACAAAAGAAAGATAAAGGCTAAAGGGAATAAAGGGAAGGGCAGAGGAATATGTAGAGTTCACGAAAATGAGGAAAAGAAACAAAAGAACAAAATAAAAAGATATTTAAGGGGATGTAAGAAAAGACATGAAGAGGGAGGAAAACATTAGACATGAATGTAAAGCGGAAAGGAGAACAAATGAGAGACGCATAGCAAGTCAGAGTGAAGACAGAGGTTACTATAGGTCAGATGAAAAACGGCAGCGAGTTCACACCATCAACTGCTCGACTTGTCTCGTCTTGGTTGTGAGCTTAAACTGATGAGTGTGATAATGAGTTATTAAAAATCTATTTTCCCTGATTGTTTGTTTTAGGAGTAGAGCAGAGGTCAGTGGGGTCAGTGACACTCAACACCTGGTGATGCACTGAACTATAACTGACTACCGCCAGTTATTAAACACAAAATCAAAATACACTGAGTGCTTGTTGTTCGCCCATTTGTTTGTACTTCAAGACGCATCAAAAACCAGCAGCGCAGCTTAAAGCTTAATGACCCTGAACTGCAAAATAGCCAAAACCACTGAGTTCAGCTGCTAAATTCCCACTGATCTCATTGGAACTTTAGCCTGCATGACCCCCCCCCCCTTTCCCTATGAATATGATCTTCTTTCCAGTCCCTGAGCCCTGTGTGAAAGAGGCCGTCACATGACGTGACTTGGTCCTTTGTGGCAACATGCAAGGTGGCAGCGAACCAAGTGACTAGGATTGGGAGCTGCTATTACAGTAGGGGTATTGATTCTGCACAGTTTAAGTGAGGTGGTGGTGGTGGTGGTGGTGGGTTTCAGCCTCCACTTAGCCTCTTTCCACCCCCAACACCCCCCCCCCCTTCCTGTAGATGCTCTTAATTGTCATTATTTCGATATTTGCCCCATAACTCTCTCTCCCAGTCACTCTCCATCTGCTGTCTCTTCTTTGCAATCACCCCCTCCCCTCATTGCTGCCTGCTCCTCTCCACCCCCCCCACTCCAACTTCTCTCACTCTTTCTCAATGAGTTATTCATGTGACCCACCTGCTGTCCGCCGCTTAGCGTTAGCCCAACTAAAGAGCAGCTCTGTGCTCTTGTTGGCCCGTGGAGTCGGCCTGCCTTATTCACAGTTCACACGCCTGCTTCGGCTGTTGCGTGCACAGGGCGCGAACCAACGAGAGGAGGGGGGTTTTTTGTCCATTAGTGGGCTGTGTGGGGGGCTTTCAGGGTGGCATCAAGGCTCAGACGGGGTTCTGCCAGGCATAGGATGCTGCACAAGGTTCCTGGATGGTGGTGCGTTTGGCTAAAGTCGCCATCATGTTTGGCCTGAGGAGTTCAGGTGGAAGTTATGAAAAGATGCGGAGCGAGTACTACCTAGATGTGGAGAACCCTTTCTGTCCTCAGGTTGGTGTCAGTTGTAGGTTTTTCTAAAAGAAATGGTGACGATCATGTCCTCCTTTGTGCTTTAGATTTAAATAGAATTATGTAGCTGTTTAATGTTGTTGTTTGTCATTTATCTGACCTAAGTGCATTTCAGATGTGTTGTGATTCTCTCATCTGTGCAGTCACTGTGTATGTTCGAGGGTCAGATCAAAGAGCTTTTGTTCACCTCTAATGGTAACTTAAGACATTCATCAGTAATCATTTTTCAGGTCTCTCCGTAAAACTAACAACTGGCGACTGGATGCAGCAGTTAAACTTTTCTTCTGTACAGTATAGAATGTTTCCAGTTTAAAGAAGACAGGGGATGGTGGTGCTGGTGCTTTGGATCTGCCTGTTGATGTGTTTATGCATTAAAAAGTTATTTTGGTCTGATCTCACACATCTGCAAACTTACTCTACAGGTGACCAAGCAGATCCATGAGCATGAGCAGGAAAGCGAGCTACGGGAGCAGATGTCGGGCTACAAGCGCATGCGGCGGCAGCACCAGAAGCAGCTGATCGCCCTGGAGAACAAGCTGAAGGCTGAGATGGACGAGCACCGGCTCAAACTGCAGAAGGAGGTTGAGACACAGGCCAACAATGCCTACATCGAGCTGGAAAAACTGGCGAAACGCCACGCCGTGCAAACTGAGAAAGAGGTGGGTTTAGACATGATCTCCGCTGCCCTGTATAATATTATATACACTACTAATGTAACTAATTATTTGCTGTCTTTTATCTAATTTAATAGTTGACCAATTAATATAGATTACTTTGTAGGCATCTGTTTTCACTTCCATCGCTTCAGCTAGCTTTTTGTCCAACCTTTCAAAACCCATTTTTGGAAGGTTGCAACCTGCAGATTGCTCGGTATTTCTGCTTGACTGGAAGGTAACTCTCAGTAAATATTGGCTCTTACCTGGTACAAGTTCTAGTAATATACAACTGTAATGTAGCCTGCATTCAGCTGAAGCCTCCCACCCATTTTAATCTGCCATCTTCATGTGTTTCCTTAGATGAAGACAGCGTTGGTGGATGAGAAAAAGTTCCAGCAGCAGATTGTGGCCCAGCAAAAGAAGGAGCTGACCACTTTTCTGGATAATCAAAAGAAGCAGTACAAACTCTGCAAGGAGAAGATTAAGGAGGTGTGGCACGTTCATTTTTACTTCTTAGCAGAGCTTCTCCTGTGTGAGACACATGGTCCTGCATCCTGCTTACTGTTGATTCAGCCCTCGCTGACACAGTCATGTGCATTCAGTACTTCTGAAGCTGTGTCCATGCACCTACACACAAAGAAATATGTTGAGTGTGTATGTACCACAACCTTGAAACCATGTCCAGACAGTTCTCCTGTGAGCTGGGAGCGTGATACTCTGTCAGTTACAAGATAAGTGACCAAAATTAGGTCAGCACAGTTAAAAGAAAGCATCGCTGGCAGGGAGAGATATTTCCCACCAACTGAGGGCTGTAGTGGAATTAGATACCACAGAGAACGGGGATCAGGCTCATGTGTTAAGTGCATTAGCGAAAATTTTAGATTACCTTAAAACCCATGAAAGAGAAAGAGAACTCATACTGAGGAGGGATAGATTTGGCTGAAATTATCTTTTTTTTCGGCTCCTCTCTGCCTTTGAAAGTTGTCTGTAGTTTGAGACAAAGGGTCAACTGCTGTTTGCCATATGCTTGGACAAATAATAATAATAAAGTTTATTTATAGAGCGCTTTTCAAAACTTACATTACAAAGTGCTTTACATTTAGAAATAAAC
>JAUMTR010000027.1:18750100-18766785 GCA_032270685.1 Microctenopoma stevenorrisi | reverse complement strand
GGAGACATAGTATTTCCTGTCCGTCAGGTATGATGAAAACCATTTTAATGCAGTGCCCGTAATTCCAGCCAAGACATACAAAAATACACATTTAATGCACCCATTGGTTTAGAATAATACTACAGTGACATTCACATGGAAGAATTAAACTTGAATTCACCAGTACAAATCTCAATCAACCAGTTACAGCTGGGCGAATGAACCCATTGGTTGATAACGGATTGCAGTAATGTTAATGCCAACTATCCCGTACTGTCCTGAATTACGCTGCTTTCAACTCTGCCCTCTTCTCAGGAGATGAACGAGGACCACAGCACACCCAAAAAGGAGAAGCAGGAGCGTCTGTCCAAGCACAAGGAGAACATGCAGCACACCCAGGCTGAGGAGGAGGCCCAACTCCTGGCCCAGCAGAGGATTTTCTATGAAAGGAACTGTCGCGCCTTCAAGCGCAAAGTCATGATTAAGAGGCACGACGCAGAGCAGGAACAGATCAGAGAGGTGTGGAGGACGTATATCCCTAAAATCATAATGCAGCAAATACACAATCGTTGTTTGTGATGTTGGTGTAAACATGCTCAACATGGTTATAAGACCAAAATATTTTTCTCAGCAAACAACAGTGTGTCCTTATTAATTACGCTCATTGTTCTTTGGACCTGTGAGGTGTTTGGTATTAACTATAAGACGATTATTACAGAGTAAAGCAAGGAAACAATGTTATAATCTGAAAAGCTGTAAATTTCTGGGAAAACCTTGTTCTGTGAGAACGTAAACAAAACTGTGAGTCATGTTTCAGATGATAGTCTCTGTTTAATGAAAAAAAATAATTTCTACATGTAGAAATGTGAGAATAAGTTTGACCTCTACCCCACCTACTGAAGTCGCCCGTGCATCCTTACTCTTCCCTTTGATCCCGGTTTTCCTAGGAGCTGAACAAGAAGAAGACCCAGAAAGAGATGGAGCACGCCATGCTGATCCGCCACGATGAGTCCACGCAGGAGCTGGAGCAGCGGCAGCTGAAGACCCTGCAAAAGCTGCGAATGGACCTGATCCGCCTCCAGCACCAGACAGAGCTGGAGAATCAGATTGAGTACAACAACCGACGTGAGCGTGAACTCCACCGCAAGCATGTGCTGGAGCTCCGGCAGCAGCCCAAAAATCTTAAAGTGAGTTGACGGAGACTTCATAGACGCGGTGGTTCTGGTCGTAGGGTTAAAGGTGTTTGACTTTCACTGCTAAAGCTACCAAAACAAAAACATCTTGTAAAGCTTTCATTTTGGATTCACCTCGAGGATGGTGCAAGCCATGAGCAACATCTTTTGTGTTTTGGGTAGTTTTTGATAAAACTGTGATGCAATGTGGATGTAACATTAATTTGGAAAAAGCTGAAGTCGTGTCATCTCTGAATGTCACTGAAAGTCTGAATGATCCAATAACATGGACCAGAACTAAGGTTCTTACTTGTTTTTTTAGCTATTGGCTAAAAATGTTCAGTCTTTAGCTTTTAGCAAATTAGCTCCTAAAAACTCAGGACAAAACTTTCAACAGCAGATTTTAAAACCTGCTGTACGTCTCCGTCCTCACAGTTCTTCTGTCTCCGTCCCCTCCACTAGGCCTTGGAGCTGCAGATCAAGAAGCAGTTCCAGGATACATGTAAGGTGCAGACTAAGCAGTACAAGGCCCTGCGCCACCACCAGATGGAAGTTACGCCCAAGGCCGAGCACAAGACGGTGCTCAAGGCCCTGAAGGATGAGCAGACACGCAAGCTGGCCATCCTAGCTGAGCAATATGAGCAGAGCATCAATGAGATGATGGCCTCACAAGCGGTGGGTGGAGAAATGTTACGTTGTTTTTTTCTCTACTCGTAGTCATGCAGGACCTCTTATTTTGAAGGACATTATGACGCCTGTTGCTCATGATTTTACATTTTCTCTCTGTTTGTCCTCATCTCCTTTGTTCTGCTCTTTTTCTTTCTACCTCACCCACAATGTTTCAAATCTGTAATCGTTCTTCCTTTCTACCGTCTGTCTTCTTCTGTCTCCGCTCCATGTCCCTCCATTTTCTTCTATCCCTTCACCGCGGTCCTTTCTGTCTTTATTCCCTCTTTCTCTCCTTCTGCGTGACATATCCATGTACGCGCACCCACACCCGGCCTCCCCTCCCCTCTCTGTCTGTCTCTTTGTACCTCCCTCTCCCCTGTTGCGATCCATGGTCGGCTGTGTCAGCTGCGTCTGGACGAGGCCCAGGAAGCCGAGTGCCAGGCCCTGAGGCAGCAGCTGCAGCAGGAGATGGAGCTGCTCAATGCCTACCAGAGCAAGATCAAGATGCAGACCGAGGCGCAGCACGAGCGCGAGCAGCAGAAGCTGGAGCAGAAGGTGTCGCTGCGTCGGGCTCACCTAGAACAAAAGGTGTGGTTAAGGAAATGCATTTTAAAGGAGCTATGAAGTGCTTCTCCTGCTCTGTAGGACATAGTTTAGTTTCTAAGTGAAACACGGTTACACAAAAGATCCAAAAAGTTTTGGCCTCCTTCAAAATCCAGGTTTTCCTCTCTAACTGATTTAACATGGTTGGTAGTTTAGATGTGCCGTCGTGTTTTTCTTTTCCTCCAACGTCCTGCAGGACACAGTACATCGCACATGTAAAGGAAGAAGCCTTTAGAGAGACACAAGCAGGTGGTAATATATTAAATACAAACAGACTTTTCTGCTGCAAGCCTCGGCGCTTCAGGAAACAGGTCCAGACATATATTTGCATCCACTTCTGAAGGCAGTCCGGGCATGAGAGGCAACCAGAGACAGACGTTCATGAGTTCACACAGACACACACACAGATTTCCCTCACCACAGGTGGTGGTAACAGTGGCGTGCCTTCCTGCAGGGATAAGACAGCTATTTCTCTCCTACACGCTCCTGATGGGGGGGCATTTCTAGACAGGTACTGTTCTATTGTTGTGAATTATTTTCAAACCGTATTAATGACACATAAGGCAGTTATATTTTAGATGCTTGTTGTTTTTAGTTGTATTCATCATGTAGTAAGGGGAGGAGTATTAATTATGAATTCTGATGTTGCGTCGCCTTTCGTATAATTAAAATTTTCAGTTCGCATTCACTAACTCGGCTCTCCTGATAGAGACACATGTCTTCAGGCGGCTTGCCGTGAACACCGATGACATGTGATGAGATTAGAACGGCTCAGTTTGCCTCGGTCCAAAGTGAAGTGACGTCATCGCCACAGTCTAGTAGACAGACTCCGACAACAAAGGAAGATCCACTTCTACTGGGTCCAAGTCTGTGCAGGTGGTGGTGGTCTGTTGCCATCTACTGGCTGCGTCCGTATCTGCCGTCTGGGTCCAGGATGATGTCATGGTTTTAGAAGCACTATTGTCCTCTGGTTGGGTTCATGGTCAGAGTCTGGAGTTTTCTGTGCATGCTCAGTAGTTGGCCAGATTGCCGTACTGCGCCATGCAGTGCTTTGTCTGCACCTGTGGCTGTGCGTGCCGCGTTACTGTGGGTGTTGGGCTGGAAAGAAATCCAGCAGAGACGAATCCTGCCAAACGTGATTAATACAACTTAACACACGTTAACATTTACAGTATAAAACAGAGCTCCTGAAAATCTTTAATCGGCTTTCATTCAGCTATAATGTGCAACATTTTGATGGCGGTGGCGCGGATGAATGGCGTGAATAAAACAACAGCTGTGCAGTATGATGAAAACCAACACAACACAACCAGTGAGGTCGAGGCTGCACTTTGCACTTTAGGTGTGATCCCAAAAGTGCTATTAACATTCCTCACAGCTGACAGCTACTCATTTTACTCCCCTGTTCTCCCGTCGGCTGTCTATTAGGTGACACTAAGCTAAAACAGTACGTCACAAAAGTCTGGCATTATACTGGTACTATGCCCATTTCCTGTAAATCAACAAGGCTCAACACCTCTAAATACAACAACTGCCCCGCAGCACATCACAAGTCCACTGTTAGTTTGTTCTGACTTTCTTTTTCTTCTTGCATTAACATTTAGATAAAGGTGAACTGTGAACATCGGCTCTTTTCACTTTTCATCTGAGAACTAAACAGTTCTTTGGCGCATAAAGGTGCCTTAAAAAACTACTTTCCAATTTGAAGAAAAACTAAATGTGTAAAATAAACTCATAAACTACCAAATCTGTTCAGGGCAGGTGAAGTACACTTTAAAGAAATGTCTACTCCAGCATGTCAGCCCTGGACCTCCATTGTTCCCGTGTTTCCCACAGATTGAAGAGGAGCTGGATTCCCTTCAGAAGGAGCGAACCGACCGGATCAAACACCTGCTGGAGCGCCAGGAACGGGAGATCGACAGCTTCGACATGGAGAGCCTGCGTCTGGGCTTTGGCAACCTGGGAACGCTGGGCACCCTGGACTTTCCTAAGGACGACTACAGATGAGGGGTTGCTGTCGCCCGTAGTCCCCCCAGGCGTCCGACTGCCTCAGAACACACACCTCCTCTGCTCCTACCTGACCTGACAGTGCAGGTGTTCACTGCTGCTGACACCCTCACTCAAACACACAAATGCATAAAACAGTCGGCTCCAGAATCTGCTCCGGCGTGATTTCTGGGCCGATGAGACAGAGTCGATGACAGTTCGAGTGCCCCCAAACCCACCTGAACTTCCTCCCCCTCCTTGCCTCTCTTGGTGTCACAAGATGATAAAAAAATGCTGGATAACTTCCTGTAGTTGTCTTGTTTTTGTAAGAATAACGATAACATAGTCACGGTGTTTCTTGTTTCTTGTGCAATGATGACACTTTTGGTGTAACTAAAAGTGAAAGACAAGAGGAGGAGGGAGAGAAAAATGAGGGCAGATCGACAACCATGCATTTTTCAGAGGTCCTTTTTCTTTCTCTTTGTTTTTTGGTCTCAAGTGCTGCAAAAAACAAAACAAAAAAGTCTCAAAGCGATAAATCAAACAGCTGATCCTTCCGCAGCCATTTGTCTGCACTGCTTCTGTCAACTGTTCTTTGGTATTTATTCACCTGGACATTTTTATGGCAAATTTGAATCATTTGATACTTTGATTTCCATACAGGTAGACTTCTAATAAATGTGACTCATTTGAGTAAATTTGATTACTGAGGGGAGGGTGAATCATGGTACTTACTGTGTATTGTGCTGGTTTCTCTGCACTGGCAGCCAATGTGAATAATAATACATGTGACACGTGAACTCCCAGCTAGCACAAAGGGCTTCGTGGGGGGTGGGGGGACTTGTACTTTGTGTATAGATGGATTTATGGAGAGCTTTTACTTATTTTCGTATTGTATTTTAACTGTCACTCAAATTAAAAAAATAATTTTTAAAGGCGCTTTTTTTCCTCCCCCTCCTCAGATAGTGTTTGAGGTCCAGTCAGCTATCAGTGGGACTTTCATTTGATTTCTTTTTGCTTTTCACAACTTTCAAGCTGTGGATTTTCCTATGAACCAGACCAGTATAATGCTTTATTGTTGCATGCACTTTAATTTTTTTCCAGGTTAAAAGAAAGCATGAATCTGTCAGAGCTTTTAATTATATTTGTAAATAAAATAAAGTGCTCATCACACAAACTAAGGAGATATCAAATATTATTTTATTCTTGAATCGTCTTTTTAATGATTTAACTATTCTCTGTAGTTCAGAAAAACTAATCACTTCAGACGGTTGAACATGACAAATCCTCCTACAACACACTTCTGTAAGAGGAAAGGTTTAGTTGCATAAAGCAGTGCGGTAATTACTCCTGCTAATCCTAAAGCTGTAAGACCATAATACAATACAACTTGCTATAATATATTTAATGTGCCAGAAAGACAAACACCTGATACCCTCCACCTCTGACTGAACTCATCAGAGGCGGCAGCTGCTGGCCATTCAGGAGCACTACACCTTGAGCAGGGGTGTTCTGGCTTCTGGAAACTAAACTGAGACTTTAAATGTCATGCAGACCATCTACAAATCAGATTAATAGGAAGACGTGATGTGATTGAGAATCCAGATCTGTCGACACAGGATCAGGAAACACTTCAACAAAGCACAACCTCGGTGTTTAACAAATTTATTGCAGAGGAGTACAGGAGAAAAAAATACTCGTAGCACGTTCACAAAATGCTTTTACTGTTGGGGTTGCAATAGAAAGAGGAATTTCCATTAGACCAGCAGGCTGCGTGGGAATTCCTAGTGCATAATTCTTTAGAGTCTAGTCTTTATTTTCCAGACAGCTGCTCGTACAGTTTGGGGACGTAGTTGTCCCACTCGGCCTGGTAACAGGTTCCTGCCACCGGGGTTCCCAGGTTGTACTTCTGCCTGAAGCTCTGAATTTTGAACTTGCCGCGTCCGTCTCCAGAGCGATTGGTGAGAATGGGCTCAGAGCAAGACAGGCTGCCTGGCTGCTCGTAGACCAGCCACACGTACCTGTGGAGGCCTGAGGGAGACGGAGTCAGAGGATTTCAGATGCTGCACTACAGGATCACTACCACTTCAGAGAAAAAGATGAGAGAGATGCTCTTCAATACTAACTGTTACACAGACGGCACAAACTCTAAACTAGTGCTGTTTAAACTGAAAAAGAAAAGCATCTCTGGCATCTTTCATTCTCTTACCTGTACCCTTGGGAGGACCAGAGCCCACGTAGTCTGATAACACGCAGCCAGGGGACACGTCATTCCCTTTCATGTTGACCACCAGAAAGTGGTGCCACTCCCTTTAGTAAGAGAAAAAGAAACGGTTACTTTGGTGAAGATCAGATCACATTTCATGACACGGTTGGGAAGGAAACCTGGTACTTACTGCCAGTAAGTACCAGTTTTTTTAGGTTTAACTTTTAAAGCTCTTCTCACCTGAATTTGGGGTCTTTCCTGCTGGGAGCGTCCGGGTCGGTCAGTACCAGTGTGTACAGTTTACTGGCGTCACATCCTTCCCATTCGATGCAGGTGGGTCGATTCTGCACCTGCAGGCCAACAGAGGTTTACGATTGTGTCTGATTTCCCCCGCGCAGCCGTGTGGGGGCGCTGTTCGCCATCTCTTTGCATCTGCAGACACGCTGTACGCATTATGTAACCTAATTCACTCCAGGCACACATTTATTTCAAATCGTCTGTCACAAAACGTATGTATTGTTGTCTTTGCTGAAAGAAATTGGTGTCCTCGCGCTGCTCGTAATGCATCCTTTGAGCCAAGTCTCAGAAACGTCCCTAAGTTAGCTAGCTAGCTTGTTAGCATTGCTAGTCAGCGTTTGTTGGCGCACTAACCTGCGTTGGAGTGAGGACTTTGCCGAGTTCGTCGATGTCTACAGAGCCGTATTTAATGGTCAGAGCCTGTGCAGGCTTCTCCTCGACCTCCTGCAGGGCGAGAGACCCGGTCCACTGGCTCAGATCTACAGGCATTTCTACTCGCTGTCTGTTTGCAAAGTGCAACGTTACTCCTCCGCTGGCAGGACCTGCTGCGTTCACGTACATAGGTTAAGAAAATAGCGTTCAAAAAATAATATTTCTTTTTTTCCCAGAAATAAACAGAATAAAAATTATTGTAAATGAATTAATTCCACCTCATAATTATTGAAAGGCGAGGCGCGGTTACTTAGTGTTGTCCTTTATGTTTAGTATATATATATATACTCGGGCATTGCCAATATTCCTGAACGTCACACACGTCACTGACTGCATATGACCAGTAGAGAGCGGTGTCGCTTCATCGCCACGCGGACTGCGGTTCGTTAAAACGCCTGTCAATCAGATCACCCGTCCCGAACCGAACCCTCCTCCAGCTCCCATGTGCTCCGCTAACACACTTTCTTTTTCCAGACATCCCATTTTTAGTAAACAGGATTGTTTCACTGACTTTTCTTCTACTTGGGGAGCAACAATGATGTCAATTATCTAATTTAGTGCAGTGGTTCATGTCAGAAAACACAAAATATTATTGAGTTGATTTACTTTATGCTAATATATCAAATAAGACATTAGCAATTTATTTAGACTATATAGCAATCACTGAATTGCATTCGTCCATCAAAATACTATACTATAAAATACATACTGCACATGTATACGTATATACATTCTTTAATTTGGTACTCTGAAAACATCAGTCCATTTGTATATTTAAGTAAAGAGTAAAGAGATCAAATAAAATAAAATGTTTTTCAGACTGATGATTTCAGTCCATTTACTACTGCAATTTAAACTATAAAAATAGGAATAGCAGCTATATTATTACTCAAATTGTATATGCACTTGTTAAAAAAGGACAGAAAAGAAGAAAGGAGTTTAAAGCGTTACTGTCCCTTTAAGCAGGTGAGGTCAGGGTGTGGTTTCCGGACATTTCCGGATCAGCATGTGCTAGTAAACAAAACACGTTCATCAGACTTGACAAGTCACATCATGTAGGAGCCACCTGTGACTTACGATGGGCGGTCTGGTGTCAGCCGCGTTGCTGAACGGGACGGAAAGGTTCCCACAGGTGAACTAGTCGGACAGGTTTGGACTGGAAGCCCGTTTCGGTTCACTTTCTTGGAAGGCGATGTAGGAACGTTATCATGAAGACCGTCGTATCTGTGGCGCTTCTTCTTGCAACAGGTGAGTTTTTGTCCCCTCGCGGCGAACAGCCAGGTACCAGGTGAGCGCCGAGGCCCCCTAACGTCGTTCTCCTCGCCTGTTCTTAAAGCGACAGTGACGGCTGGCGGCCCCCCCACCGAGACGCGCCTGGCGGCCGAGCTGGGCGACGTCGCCTTACTTCCGTGTTACAGTCTCGGCAACGTGACGCCGTATTTGACGATCTGGATGAAAGCTGAAAATGAAGTCTCCAGAGGTGGCGGGTCCTCTTCTAACACCACACAGCGCCTGGCGGTGCTGCAGGATGGGAGTCTAAGCATCGGGGGGGTGGCACCTGGAGATGCGGGCAGCTACCTGTGCAACTCCTCTTTACCGGGCAATCGAACGCATCAGGCACGTGTCCTGCTTCAAGTAACCGGTAAGTGGCTGATCACAGGTACAGTTACCGGGGAAAGACATGCTGGGGGTTCCTCTGTCCAACACCAAAACTGGTTCTGCAACATGTGTGACAGGAAGCAGTTCAGGTGACTCAAAGCTGCACCTGTGTCCTCACCACACTTCATCATCTCCCCAATAAAGTGAAACCAACCAGCATTTGACAGTAACGTTAGGGTTGAGGATAAAGGATTGTCAATTATAAACTAAAGAAATGTGGATCCCTTGTGTTTTATGAAGGCAGGCGATCTGATACTGTAGGTCAACCTATGGAGACATGCTACCTGCAGTGTAGGGAACGCTTTGTTAGGACATCTCCAACCTTAAAATAGTTTAAATGCTCTGGAAGTTCTGCACTAAGAAAACCGTGTCTTAAACATTGAATTTGATGATGTAACGGACCCCATTCCTTTCCTTCAGGTGGTCCAGAAAATGTGTCTACGTCCATTGGTCCAGTCTCCATCCTGCCGAATGGGACGCTCGCTGCCCGTCGGGGTTCGACCGTGTTCTTCAACTGCTCGGCCTCCTCGCGCCCGTCCCAGCTGCTGACGTGGGCCTTCAGAGGAGGCTCGTCCCGCAACGACTCCCTGGTTTCGGCCTCCGCGTCCTGGCTGAACTTCAGCATAGAGGATATTCAGCCCAGCTCTCAAGGGGTTTACAGCTGCACGCTCAACAATACTGTGTCTTATCAGGTGGCCAATAAGAGCACAGAGCTGCTGGTTTACTGTAAGTATCACAAGATGATCACCCGGAACACCTTACGGCATCAAGAAAGGCAGCATCTTTCATTACTATACGGTTGTTTTCATTCATCAAGCTGCGCTTCTCACTGCAACGAGTCAACAGGAGGAAATCATATTATCATTATTATGAACTGTACAGCAAACAAAGCAATACTTGCACCTTTATGACACGTCCGTAGAAACGTCGCGCTCTTATGTAGTGTGTCCACAGTTAAAAATAACCGTCAACCTAAGTGTTGGGGGGGGGGGTCTTTTTTTGCAGTGAAGCTCACACAAAGTGTTTGCTGTGTTTTTGCACATTCCGTGAATTTACTGGTCAACGAAAACTCCCACATTTTCCTCTTGGCTTCCCACTCGTGCACCTGTATTTTTTGTTTATTTAGCCAATGCTTTATTTTACACATACACTGCTCAGGTGCTGATTACAGTGCAAATATTTTTTTCCTACTTCTTTCTGTTTCTTACTGGTGCTTCTTGTCTGGACTAGATGTCCCAGACAGCAAGGCCGAGTGTGTGAGTACCGTGGCGCAGAATCTCTCGGAGGTCCAGCTCAAATGCACCTGGTTTGGTGCATATCCCACCCCGACTCTGCGCTGGGAGGATGGCCCAAGTGACAGAGGAGGAGAGATGACGGACAGCCTGTCCGTGACGCTGACACGCGACCAGCTGTCCAGCGGGCAGACGCTGAGTTGCACGGGTGAGCACCCAGCAGCAGCTGAAGGAAAGGAGAAGCTGTGTTCGTTTACCTTCAGTAAGTATGTTCGGGCGAAATAAGCTTAGTGACACACCAGCACTCTGCATGAGCGAGAATGGTTGACATTGTTGTAGTTGCACTCAATCATCATTCACTTCCCTGCATGTTTTCTGACTAGATGTTTCAGACAGACACCCTGTGTGTATGTGGGCACCAGCACAGGATCCCTCTCAGCTCCAGCTCATCTGCAGTTGGTCTGGAGTGTATCCCAGCCCAAAGCTACGCTGGGAGGGAGGCCACGTCCACGAAGGAACTCCCTGGAAACCACATGTTTATTCGTCAGAGGTGACCAACAACCTGACAGTGACTCTAAACCATTCCCAGCTGGCCAACGGGCAGACATTACAGTGCGTGGCTGAGCACATCTTGCTCGAAAAAGGGAAGGAGAAGTCCTGTTCATTTATCCTCAGTAAGTATGTTGTAGAAAATGATCCTGAGATGAACGGAGGCCACACTGAGACTCGTCACTGTGCAGGGATTTTAAAGGAAGACGCACATATAACTGCCAGACGGCTCTTTCTCAGGCTGAGGTTTTGAGGGATCTTGGGGTTACATAGGTTTTAAGATTTTTATCTAAGACAGGATCTAGTTTCCAGCACTCACAGCATTATACAGGTGAGTAAATACGATAATGTCCACTTCACCTGAGTGGGCTGTTACTCTGGATAATCCACAGAACTCACCGTGGACCATTTAAATAAATATTTAAGACACTTTGTCACTGAAACTATTGTCCCTCTCTCCCAGAGGCTCCATACCCTGAAGGCAATCCACTGGCCACAGCTGTGGAGGCGAGAAATGTTACTCTGACCTGCACAGAGACCACGTCCTTCCCTCCTGCAAACACCACGTGGAGAAAAGGGGTCCACCAAGATGAAATAGTACACGGATCAAAGTACGTGGTGTCTGTGGAAGGTGCAGATTATAAGCTTACAATAGTCAACGTCAGCAAGGACGATGAAGGGTTCTACTTCTGCCGCAGCGAGAATCAACTCATCACCATAGTGCTGGAAGTCTACCTCAGTGTGAAGAGTGAGTTTGGGATTAAAGAAAAAAAACTGAATTTGGATGTTACTGTGTTTTTGCAAATGTGAACCAATGAAACCTCGGCGTCAGGAGAAATAATAAATCAACGAGTTGAACACGTAGAAGTTCCTGCACCAGAGATTTAAACAAGCACCCGGTCGCTGCAGGTGTAGGCTTTACCTCTGGAATGCTGCTGGACCTGCTGCTCCACCCCTTTTTCTACTTGCCAATCTTTACCTGTTGTGTCGCTTGTGTCTCAACAGCCTCCTCTGCGAACACGGGTGCTGTCATCGGCAGCTTTATAGCTGCGCTGATCGTCATAGTGTCCCTCGTTGTGGCTAAAACCATTTTCTCCAACCGACACCAGATTTGCCTAGGTGACGTCTATAGGCCACAGATGCATGCGCACATGAAGAAGTGTAAATCCTAAAAGTCCATTAATAGTAACTGCATAATTTCTTTTTTATTTTGTTTCAGGAGGTGGCTTTGGGTAAGCGTCCTGCATTTCCTTATCTTTGTATATATATCGGGGGGGAATTTTAGTGCACACACACGCACGTGTTCTCACCATGTCATACCACAGAAGCTAAAATTGAAAGTAAAAGTTTTTCATCCTTGTTTGCCACAGTCTAAGAGACCAATGTAGATTTCACATTGTAGCCGTGTATGATGTAGCCTGGTTCCTGATCTGACACTCTGCACTCTGATGTCATATTTGTGCTCTCTGTAGACAACCGGGCGAACTGGGAGACGTGATAAACCTGGTGGACTCGGACGACGAGCAGATCTTTCAGGATGCCGTTCCTCAGCTGCCGCCGGTATCCAACGGACACCACACAACACTTGTCCAGATACACCGGATTCCCTCGAGTACGTCCTCCTCGTGCCAGGTTCAGTTTGTAAATTGTTTTTCCAATATAAAAATGATTTTTTTTTTTAGTTGATCACGAGGATGCAGAACCTGCTGACACAGCAAGTCCACAGCAACAGGGAGACAGGGTGGAGGCAGAGGAACCAGTGGATCTTTTATCGTTTTAGGTGTTGGGTTGTTGTTTTTTTAATTGTCTTTTTTGCCCAATGAGAATGTGAAGAGAATTGGTGAAAAGAAGTTATTTTTCTAAACTGGGTTTAGGTTTTAGGATTTTTTATGCTAGGATTGATTGTTGTACTGAATGTGTTGTAATGCAGTAAATGATGCTGTTTAAACAAAATGTCAATGCTGGAGTGTTTTGCATTGTGAACAAATATCTTATTCATTGATTTATACAGTACACCCCCACCCTGTATTGTAAACAGACTACCTCTGACTGTGTCAGAATGCAACTACAGTCATTTTAAAAAAGGTGGGGGAGTCGATTTAGCAAACTGAAACTTACTTCAACCCTGACAAGTTTGCACAAACTGTAGTGAAACTGAATTATCTTTCTATTTTTGACTCAGTATGTTAATGTTAGTGGTGTAAAAAGGTTTTGGACCTGACTGCTGTAAATATTTAAACTGGGATTGGTGATAAGGGTAAAATCACTGGCAAGCTGAATAAAAAATGAGTGACACACGATATGTTTATCTCCAAAATAAATATTTATTTAATTCACAGATCAATTCAGCAGATATTAAATAATGGGTTGCTGAATGTTAAGCATTTCAAAGTAGATGCAGCATTTCTATGGCTATAGCAGCACTAGTGTGCTCATGTGAACATTGAGACACTGCCCATGAATGGTTTCTTCTCCCTTTCATTGGAAGTACAATCCACAGGCCTTGTTCTGTCCCGAAATGGAATTGAATGTAATATGAGGCTTCTGTGGTCTGAATTAATGCGATCAAGGTGTTATCTTTCTAAGTTAAAATCTTTTAGTGGATAATTCCCACCTTGTGGTGTTGCAGTGGAAGGATAGCAACAAAGAAAAACTTAGATAAGATACCCACGTGACCGAGCCTCAAACGTTTTTCAGCAGTTGACAATGAACAGAGCAACACATCTCTTCATAAGCAAAAAGTCAATTCATCTATTAAAAGGGGGAAAAGCAGTAACATTACAATGCACATTAGAAGGAAAAAATAATTTTTATTGCAACATAAAGTCTGAGGAGAATGTGAACCTTTATTCTGGATTTGAAGAGAGAAGGAAAAATCATCACAAGTGAATCTATACAGCTGGAACAGTCAAAGTATGCAGTGTTTTAAAAAAAGAATTAAAATGAATTCAGATATGATAAAAAAAAACAGTGTTTACGTGGCTTTCAGTTTGAAAGTTGCGACACAAAAAATAAATTAAATGTAATGCTCTTGTTTCTGTTTATTTTTTTATGGGGATTTTATATTGACATATAAAATAATACGATAAACTTCACGTTAACTGTCAGTAGTCGTCGTTGCCTTTAGTGATGACATCATCGGGTCACTATGAACACTATTCCACAGGAAGCCAGATCTAAAGGGGGCGTGGCCACGGCTTCCTTCGTTACGTAATGGAGGAACGTGATATCGTTGGGCAACGTGAGTCAGACGCACGTAGGAACATTTTGTCTCGCACATTCTTCCCACGGCGAACAGACAAGTTTCAGCCGCCTCCGCTTCCATGGACGACCGGACAGGGCGTCCGCGATAACGATGTGCTCCACGGAAAGCAGCGCGGAGCTGCAGCTCGGTAAGTCGCCGGTGCTTCCGCGATAATGCCCCGATCTTGTTGTCATCGCGACGCCTCGTAACCAGGCGCCGGAGAAACGAACGTGCGAAGCTGTGACTTTTACTCGTTTCCACCAGCGTCCGAGCCGGCTCTCATCCTGGAGCTGAAGACCAGGCGTCCTCCGTCCCTGGTGGGCCGAGCGGGGTGTGAGACCTGGAGCGTGGACTTCTCCCCAGACGGAGCGTGGTTCGCCTGGTCGATGGGACACGGCATCGTGTGGGTGGTCGCCTGGCCGCTCGACTCCGAGTAGGTCCACGGATGATGCGTTCACGTGTCGCGCGTACATTCCTGCATGTAATGTATTAACGTTTGAGGACCTACGTCCTCCCCGTTTTCTATCTATACTCAGATCTGATTCATTTAAAAACGTTGTTGGACACTTAGTGCACAGTGTCAGGTCTTATTCTCCGTGTTAATTATTTTACACCTAAGTCAACCCACCACTTACTTATTCTACCTTCCCTTTAATAATCAATTGTTAAGCATGTCAAATGTCATGCTCATGAATATGAACTTCACGCGTTCAAATGTTTTCTTCTGACAATCAAAAACATAATATATTGAATTTAACATCGCAGACTGATAAACATAGCTGTGGAGTACTGAGGAAATAATTAACTACGATCAGTAAGCTGTCCTAACAAGTTTCTGTTGTTCAACAGCAGAACAAACGGCTTCCTGTAGAATTACATAACAGTGACAGCACTAACTAAACATTAGTCCCTTCATGGGTGTTGCTGTTTATCAGACTGTATTTACTAGATAAGTGTATTTAATTAAGCGCAGCAAGGTCAAAAGGGGCTTTATCGGGGGTTTCATATAGCCTACTTTGGACTCTTCTCGCTCAGGGACAGTCAGAAAGGAGAAGCTGACCGAGGAGACAAGAGCTTCAGTTGTGGTCACCCGGTGTGGGGCCTCGCCTTTGGACCCAGACCTCCGAAATCAGCTGCTGCGGCACAGCCTTCTAAAATCCCATCGAAGTGGAACAACAGCCTGCTTCTGGCCACAGGTTTAGAGAACGGGGTGATCAAAATCTGGAGTGTCTTAACAGGTGAGAGCTTGGTTTGATAGCGAGGATATTATCAGTGCTGTGCTCAGTGTGTGAAGCTCATGCTAAATGGCTCTGTGTCCACGTCTAGGGGAGGCTGTATTTGACCTCCACGGCCACGAAGGCGTGGTGAGAGACCTGGTTTTCCCTCGGAACGGGACGCTCACGCTCGTATCGTCTTCTCGGGACAAGACTCTGAGGATTTGGGACCTGGCTCATAAAGGTGCGTGACGTTTCCGTCAGTCCAGAGTCACATTTTGGAGTATTGTTTTCATTTCCTCATTCTTAGTGGCCTTTACAAACGCTCTTTACCGATATGACTCCAGTGTTTACATATGAAAATGCAAATCTGACATTTAAGCCTTATTTAATCTTTTAATCGGGTAAATTTACATTTTTTGCTTTTTCCAGAACTAGCATCCCACAGTGCTAGTTTTCATAAAGCTGCTATTGTTATCTTTGTAATGTACATTTTTCATATTACATGCACTGTTTAGTGGCTTTTGGCTTGCGATGGTCTTGGCAGCTGCGATGGCAGCTGGTTTAATTGCGAAATGTCTATGCAGCCTTCAATGCAGCATCTGTGCTGAAATCTATTTATAGAAATCTATTTCTAGAAATATTAAAGCCCCTTTGCTGTAATGCCTTACACATGGCCGTTAACTTTGAGATGTGTGTGTGAATGTGATTGGAGTGCCCTTTGGGGGAAACCGATTTTAAACCCCACACAACATCTTTCAAGAGACGCAAGGGTGTCAGTTCAGTCTACACCAATCTAATCGGGTGGAACCTGCCCGAAAGAACATCTGTGGAAAGTTTGTTTGCAGTCACCAAGATTGGCTCAAAGCTTCAATCGTGTAACGAGGCTTCTACAAAGTACTGAATTAATCATTCCACCTTAGAAATTACAATAAAGACTGAGACTGAGACTGAGTCAGACTGGGATGCAGAAGGTCGCAGGTTCGAAACCCGACTGACTCCTGGTCCATTTTCTACCAGGTGTGTCCTTGAGCCAGACACACAGCGCTAGCTCCCTGTAGGTCGCTTTAGATAAAAGCGTCTGCCATAACTTAACAGCATCCGAGTGCTACAGCCTGTATGACGGGGTAAAGCTAACAGCATCCGAGTGCTACAGCCTGTATGACGGGGTAAAGCTAACAGCATCCGAGTGCTACAGCCTGTATGACGGGGTAAAGCTAACAGCATCCGAGTGCTACAGCCTGTATGACGGGGTAAAGCTAACAGCATCCGAGTGCTACAGCCTGTATGACGGGGTAAAGCTAACAGCATCCGAGTGCTACAGCCTGTATGACGGGGTAAAGCTAACAGCATCCGAGTGCTACAGCCTGTATGACGGGGTAAAGCTAACAGCATCCGAGTGCTACAGCCTGTATGACGGGGTAAAGCTAACAGCATCCGAGT